>JAOTRC010000003.1:7702308-7721251 GCA_027497675.1 Cyprinella lutrensis
CAGGCGTTACTTCCGCATTCCAAAGTTCCTATGGCAGCCTATGAGAGTGTCTGAACTCTGTTTTTAGACGGCTCTGGCGTAGCCTAGCTGAGTCATAGAATGAAATTAAAACAAATTGCTTTATTAACAAAACCTAATAAACAGCATTATGTAGCATGGATTTTTGGAAAGCTTTGGAGCTTGAAAATCATGCATGACGTTTTTTGAATCGGTTCTTTGACATGAACCGTTCGAAAGAACCGATTCGCTGAAATTAGTAATTCCCAGACACAAAATCTCGCGATATATCACATTACATACCACATTACAGTGTGCGAAAGAGACAGGTAAGATGGCGGCGCAGGAGACCGAAGCAACACAGCAGTTGTCCGTAAGCAACGGAGAGGTAAGAATAGTCGAAATGATGAAGTATACGCGTCAGATGGACTTGTCAACGAACAGCTTTCATATAGTCCCCAAGTTCACGAGAGTAAAGACTTGCTTCCTGCACGTTATAAGGAAAAACTCCAGATTGCCGGTGTGAATCAGCGACCCTTTTAATTCAGCATGCAATTGGGGAGAAAACAATGTTGTCTTAGTCACGTAGGGTCTTGTCTGATTGTTTGACTTATTATTACCGACACATCTCATTTTCACAAAGGTCATTTTACACCATTTTCTGCATCACAGGCTGTATTTCAAAAACTACTAAACTACTGCTCCCTTTGACAGCATTTTAAGGCATCATGACGTTTGAAAGCGCTTTTGATGCCCTCAAACGTGGCATCAAATGCGCCATCTGACTTGCCTTTAAGAAACAGTCTATATTGTATATGGTTGTTCAGAAACTGTTCTATATACTGTTATGAGCTGATGTCTGAGTTTTGTCATTCTTAGCATGCTGGCTAACTAGCTGCCTAGCTCTTACGTTAGCTTCACATGTCAAAGCAGTTTAAAGATGGCAGTATTGTGCAATCCTGGTCACTAATCGTCCAGTTAGTCCGTATAACGTTAGTGATACAATAGCACGTGTCTTGTGTGCAGTTGGAGGAACTGTAACGTTAGTTGTGGTTAGAAGTTTTGTAATGATTATGCTGTGTCGTCAGCTACTTAAGTGGCTTAAGTCAGGGATGATCAGACCTTTTCATGGAGATCTGCTTTCATACAGAGATTTCAAACTGTAACTTTTTAGCAAACAAATACTTTGGTTATCCATTTCTGCTGGGGTTGGTCTGAGTTAGACTTAAACGTTCAGGGGGAGAACTTACTATTGGCCTGATGTTGAAGTGAGTAGCAAGGTTAGCTTCATCCATCTGGATGAATAACCCCGTGGTTACTGATTACACAGGTTATAAAGGTCATATATGTGTTATGATCCATAGACATTACTCAGGTTTGCCAACCTTTTTTTCCAAAACAAATGTGGACCGCTTAATGTAAACAAGTGGATTACAGTTTCTCAGTATTTCTGGTGACTTCTGGATCTTGTTCATTTTGTTGGAAACAGAAAACTGGCCTGATGTCATTTACAAATCTTTTTGAGATAAGTTAATCTTGTTTGTTTTTTTTCATTTGCAATATGTATTGTTTTTTCCTTATTATGTTCATTAGCACTAAGCAAGCTCTAGATGGGATTTCTGTAAATAGTGAACTGGTTAAAATGGATCTGTTGACACAGTTGACAAAGTTACCATGACAACACCGCATTAGGGTCTCCACCTTTTACAGAAAGGTCATTCTGTCATCTGTGATTAGGTTAGCCTAACCTTTGTCATATCGTCAGAAAGCTACAATGGCCTCTGATTTTATTGTTAAACAATAGAGGTCTTAGGACTTAGCCCTGGGGGACCTCGTATTCAGAAAGAGTTTTAAGATTAAAATAAATGCTACTCAAGTGCAAACATGTTAATATCATCCCAAGCTTGATTTCACATGTTGGTTTTGTGTTCAGACCACAATAGGTACT
This sequence comes from Cyprinella lutrensis, assembly GCA_027497675.1. Classification (NCBI taxonomy): domain Eukaryota; kingdom Metazoa; phylum Chordata; class Actinopteri; order Cypriniformes; family Leuciscidae; genus Cyprinella; species Cyprinella lutrensis. Next base: position 7,704,254 of record JAOTRC010000003.1, read on the forward strand.
CTATATGTAACTTGGTGACAAGCCTTTTGGGATGTATTGTTGTCATGTCAGATCTGTTATTTCTAATCTTTAGACATCTGGATTGTAAACAGAATCATTGTAGTCCCTGTAGTGTCAAATCTAAATAATTTCCTAGGCAATTAACTTTTAGCTGGAACAGTGGGAATACAGAGCTAGATGAAAGCTACAGTCATCTCTTTATGAGGTTGTGAACATTTATGGTTATCATGATATCTCTCTTTCTAGGTCATAGTTGAAACTGGTCACGCTTAGTTTTCTTTAGATTGAGTTGATGGCAGAGTTCCATCAGGCTTTCTCATTTTTAGAAAGCAGAAGTTTTTGTCAGTATAGCATAGTTGGTTTCATCAGTTTTTGTCGAAATGAATTTTATCAAAAATAAATGCCTGTGTCTTTGTTTTCTCTAATTAATATTTCCTGTTTTGTCAGTACAGGTTTAGCTGGCCTGGCACCCTATCATATTTCAAAGTTAAGGAAAGTAATTGTAATCATCTATGAAGTAAATACAGTTGTAAATTTGGCCATCTGCTTAGTTAATTATCAACTAGCCTATATAACCAAAACTAAAAGTGCACAATTTGCTGAGATGGTGTAAAACAAAAACTAAAACTCTTTTGGTAAATGCACAATGATAAAAGGTTTGTTCTATGTTTTTGTCTAACATCACTTTATCACAATGTGTAGTATAGTAAATGTTCGTGGTAGTTTGGTTAATTACTGAATGTTCTGTGCAGGTGAGCAGTAATGGGGCAGCTCCCTCAGGTCAGGACCCTCAGACAGTGGCGACTGCACAGGACCCCCAACAACAGCAGCAGCAGCCGCAACCCAATGCCTGGCAGGTGATTAAAGGTGTTCTCTTCAGGTGAGTCCTTAATGTGTACCTTACTGATTTTTTAACTTTATAGTTGTGTTTTTTTTTTGTCTCCATGGTTTCCACGCATGTACTTTCAGAACATCCTGATTCCTGCACTTTGGTCCCCGACAGACAGAGGTGGTTTGTTTTGTAAAACTGTGATGTGGATGGCAGCTTATAGATCATATGGTTGGGTTTTAGCTTGTTATAGTGTTTCAGTGCACTTGCATGGTTTAATTTGGTAATATTTATGCAAGTAAATATAAATGACACTGGTTGCTGTGATCAACATTGATTTTGGATAACTGTCAACGTTTACTGGTAATGCCTGCTGAAGATATTGCAACTACCACAATGTAAGCCCAGAGGGCTGTATTACAGAATGGACGTCCCGTGAGGGGAAAACAACTGAACGTCTGAGTTGTTCTGGGTCCTCTAATTGATGTCAGGGGGTTTGCATACTAACATTAACATAACATACTTATGCAATATTTGGTCACAATTTTTATTTATTGTCGCAGGTACAGTCATTACCTTCTCCAGTGGTATTTCAAATTCACTTTATTCATACTTAAGCAGGGCTGTCAAACGATCAAGCGCATCCAAAAAAAAAGTTTGTGTTTACATAATGTATGTGGGTGCACTGTGTATAATTATTTTATGTATATAAATACACACACATGCTTGTATGTATTTAAGAAATATTTTCATGTATATACTGTATATAGATTTATATATAATTTATATTAAATTTTAAATATAAATTTTTTATATATAAATAATATTTTTTTTCTTAAATATACATGCATGTGTGTATGTATGTATGATATATATGCGTATGATATATATATAAATAATTTTACACAGTGCACCCACATATATTATGTAAACACAGAATTTTTTTTTTGGATGCGATTAATCGTTTGACAGCCCTATACTTAAGGTGGACTGAAAAGGACTGTTTTATCGAATACTTTCTCAAATATTAGATTACAGCAGAATGCAACTGTTGCATCATGAGTTTTGAGATTACTACACCTGAACATCATAGAAGTCTAATATGAGTTTACTCTTGTGTTTGTGTTTTACTCAGGATTTTTATCATCTGGGCTATAAGCAGCTGGTTCCGCAGAGGTCCATCAACTCCAGATCCCAACACTCCAGCTGGAGCTCCGCGATTGCCCAGCAGAAACCTCTTCCCCAAGGACACCCTTATGGTATTCATAATCAAGACTTTTCCCATCTGCATTTTACATATATAACCAGGATATCTAATCAAACACCTTACCAAATCCTGAGTAGTGTCAGGTTTGTAACTGCTTTGATAACATGATATTCTCTGTTACCTGTCTTTTCACAGGATTTATATGTATACATCTCAGAGAATGAGATTTTTACAGATTTTAATAATACAGAAGCATTATTCTGGTACCAGCAAGATCTGGTTTATGGAGACTGGTCTACAGGGGACTTGGGGGACGGCTGCTATGAGCATTACCAAGAGCTGGAGCTCACTGAGGTGGGATGTGAATACTTGTTGTAAATGTGGTTGAAATAAATCTGAGCCATGCATGGTTTTAATTTTTTTTAAACAAATGAATGTATTATATTTAGTGGGCACCGTAAAAATCCAATAATACAATTTTATGTTTATAAAATCCTTGTTGAGTGACTGTTGCTGATAGCCTGCCTGTTTTTACTCATACAGAATTTGAAGCAGAACGGCTCTATATACATCCACATCTACTTCACCAAGAGTGGCTTCCACCCAGACCCCAAACGGAAGGGCCAGTACCGCAGGCTATCCACGGTCCATACCACTCGAAGTGAGTTTGTCCGGTTTTTGCCTTTGTTTCTTGCACTCTCTGACTCACCTCTGTGACACGTGTGTTTTTGCTGCTCACACGTTTGTCTGTGTCAGCAGGGCTGTAATAACACATTATGAGTGCATGGGTGAACCCACTTTAAAGCCTAGAGCCTGTATTCACACACTTCCACTTCAACAGTGCTCAACAAGTACAAGAGGAGGAAGTTCCTCAAGACCAAGAACCTGTTGACGGGAGAAACAGAAGCTGATCCGGAGATGATCAAGGTAAGTTTGAGACACAAGCTCTTTTTTCAAAACCTTGAGCTGCCTCTTTGAAATAAGATCTTCCACCATCCGTTTTCCCATGCTGGGCATTCTGGGATTGCCTTGTCAATGAAGATGTGAAGTTTTGCTATGTTTGTGCATTCTCAGCGGGCTGAGAGTCATGGGCCCGTGGAGATCATATCCCATTGGCATCCCAACCTCACTATCAACATGGTGGACGATCACACAGCTTGGGTGAAAGGCTCTGTCCCCCCACCCCTTGACCAGCGTAAGTTTTATTATGTGCTAAACTATCTCGTATTATTATGTCCAAAGTCATAGATTGACCTAGAACGTCCTCTGGTTAACCTGAGCACTTTTGTTTCTCTCAGATGTGAAGTTTGATGCTGTCAGTGGGGACTACTATCCCATTGTATATTTCAATGACTACTGGAACCTGCAGAAGGACTATTACCCTATAAATGAGACCCTGGAGAATCTGCCCCTTCGACTCTCCTACTGCCCCCTGTCCTTGTGGCGCTGGCAGTTATATGCCGCCCAGAGTGCCCGCTCCCCCTGGAACTTCCTGGGCGAGGAAACTTATGAGCAGTCGGATGAGGACCAGGATTCTGTTAAGGTCTGTACTTCACTCAAGAGAATATCATTTTTATATTAAGTCATGTTTTTATATCCATAGGCAACACAATATTTTAAATGGTCCAAAACAAAAATTAAATTGATTTAGACCATTTACATCACAAAACATACTGACATAGTGTTAATGATGATGATAATATTATTATATTTACTAGAATATTTTAAATATTAATGAAAAATTCATAGTTTATAGTGAAAAGACTCTTGGGTGGATCCAAACCTGTATGAATAAGTATTAGTTATGAATTATTAATTATGATATGCAAATTCCCCATGATCAGATCTTCCCAAGAGTCTTTACATATGGGGAATTTGCATATCTTAATTAATAATTAGGGCTGTCAAACGATTAATCGCGATTAATCGCATCTAAAATAAGTTTGTTATTATATAATATATGTGGGTGCACTGTGTATAATTATTTTGTATGTATATAAATACACACAAATGCATGTATATTTCAGAAAAAAATACTATGTATATATAAAATATTTGTATTTGCATATCATATAAATTATATAGAAATCTATATAGAGTATATACATGAAAATATTTCTTAAATATTTACAAGCATGTGTGTGTATTTATATTTCTAAAATTAATATACACAGAGCACCCACAAATATTATGTAAACACAAACTTTTATTTTGGATGCGATTAATCACGATTAATTGTTTGACAGCTCTATTAATAATTAATAATTATTCATACAGGTTTGGATCCTCCCCACAGTTTTAGTTTAATTATTTGTTAAAATGTAGAAATAAAGTGCAGTTTGGCTATTGGAACCACAATTTTTTATTGAAAAAATCTGTATTGTTTTTAAGTGTTGGTTATAACCTCCTCAGCCTGACTCGTGAATATTAATTGAGTGATGTAATGTTAAAATTACAAGCAGAGTAACTAACTTGACTAATGCCAACTTGCTTATTATCTGAACAGGTGGCTCTACTTGAGACCAATCCTTACCTCCTGGGCCTGACCATCGTGGTTTCCATCGTCCACAGCATTTTTGAGTTCTTGGCCTTCAAGAATGGTAAATAAATATTGATAACCGTGTAGTAATTGATTGAGACTTTTGGGTTCTGGTGTGTCTCATTTCACTTTCTCTGCAGATATCCAGTTCTGGAACAGCCGCCAGTCTCTCGAGGGCCTGTCTGTGCGCTCCATCATATTCGGGGTGTTCCAGTCTCTGGTAGTGCTGCTCTATATCCTGGACAACGAGACCAACTTTGTCGTCCAGGTCAGCGTATTCATCGGCCTGCTCATCGATTTCTGGAAGATTACCAAAGTCATGGACGTCAAGGTGAGACGATGCCACTACCAGGCATTTTGGATTACTTCAGTTTTATTTTATAATGTAATGAATTAATTGTTTTTCTTTTCCTAGTTGGACAGAGAGAACAGGATTGCTGGAATTGTGCCACGACTGAGTTTTAAAGACAAGTCCACATATGTGCAGTCTTCAACCAAAATCTATGATGATGTAAGAAACTTTTTAGCTGCATGTTAGAGATCATTCATCAAATCCACAAGTTTTATGCTTAATATTTGTTGTTTTTCCCCCTCCCCAGATGGCCTTTAAGTACCTGTCTTGGCTGCTGTACCCTCTCTTTGGATGCTATGCAGTTTACAGCTTATTATATGTGGAACACAAAGGCTGGTACTCATGGGTGTTGAGTATGCTTTATGGGTTCTTGTTAACCTTCGGTAAGTGTGGCTTTACTTCATGTTTGTAATGTCTTCATTTGATTGCGTTTCTAATAATTGCAAGAATGCTCAGATTAGATGCTTGAGGAATAAGCTTACAAAGGGGAATTTCACTTTTTAATCTTCAAGGCCCAAAGGATTTTCTACACTTCTGTAAATAGAAAAAGAGAGCAATGTCTGCAAGGACAAACTAGTCACGTGTGGAATGCCAGTAGTTAGCCGGGAGGCAGTTAATGTATGTTGACACATTGGTATTTAATGATTTAAAAATGAAACCTTTCATTTTATCACTCAGATGCAGGTACTTTGTTTATGCATTTTGCAGATGCTTTTATTGATTTAGGTTAGTAGTGCATTGAAACTTATGGTAAGGGGCATAACATTTTAAAATAGGCTTGAAGTGGTTAACCAATCACCACACTTTTCCATTACGCTTTTCAGAAGAAGTGGTTTCATAGAATCAGAAACTAATTAGAGCGTTACTGACAGACTGGGAAGACAGGTTGAACTGTACATGCATCATTTTTTTCTCCAGGTTTCATCACCATGACACCACAGCTCTTCATCAACTACAAGATGAAGTCAGTAGCTCATCTTCCCTGGAGGATGCTCACCTACAAGGCCCTGAATACCTTTATAGATGACTTGTTTGCCTTTGTCATCAAGATGCCAATGATGTACAGAATAGGTTGTCTCAGAGATGGTACGTGCTCATACGTTTCATTTTGAATTTGATGATATGACCCAGTGTGATGTCGATTAGTATCTTAATTTTGCTAGTATTTTCCACTATATAATTAGCTGTCCCGCCATTTCTCCACAGACGTTGTCTTCTTCATCTATCTGTACCAGCGCTGGATTTACAGAGTGGATCCCAACCGTGTCAACGAGTTCGGGACCAGCGGAATTGACCCGAGCAAGGACAGCTCAACCCAGCCAGGAGCTGCCGAAACAACCGCTGCCATCACAGATAAATCAGAGGGGGAGAAGAAAAATGATTAACCCCTTTTAACCCCCTCTCTCGCCCTCTGGTCTTGCGAAGGTGTGATGATGCATCTGCAAGGCTGAATTTATGTTTAATTGTCAGGGAAGGGAACTGGAGTTATGGTATTACGTAAAAGACTGCAGGAAATAAGTTCAGTTCTACGTTCCTCCTCTTGTGTGGGATCCACGGGAAAAGAAATATTTAATGTAGAGTTCCTGAAATCATTCTTTTTCAATCTCCCATATTTTTTGCAGTCAAAGTGAAGTCAAATGTGATGTACTGTATTGTATATTTTTGGGTTGGTAACACTAATAATTTGAAGGGTTAGGTGGTCCATAATTAAATCCCATTGGCTGGAGTGAATAGGGTGAGTGCAGTACATATCATTTAGGTTTTTTGAAGTATAAGAGTTAGGAATAGAGGCTAAATACAGCCTCACTGTTCTCCTGATTCTGTGTACTTATGTTCTGTTCATTCCATGTGTGAAGGGATACCAGGAAGCAGCGTTGTGTAGTGTAGGATGGAGGCGGCCAAGAGAAAAAGAAAAAAGCCAATTCTGTTCAAACGCTACCCTGTGCAAGACAGAGACTTTCCACGTTTTTAAAACAAGAATTGATGTTGCAAACTTGAACAAAAAAATAAAGAAATAACAGCCTTGTAGGTATTAATATAAGTATATTAATAACTGATCATGATTATTTTCTAAGCCTCTAAATTTTTTTATGTCCTAAAACTGTATAGCATCTCAGCTCGCAAAACGTAGTCATGCTGACGTCAAACATCTAGCAATAGCTGAATTGCCAGTTTTCTAACTGAGAACTAGTTCCATTACATTCACACTCCACAGTTGGACCACCACGTCACGTCCGGCTCGGCTCGACACAGCACAGTCCAAGAATGCGTGAGACGCAATGCCTGTTTTTTTGTGTGCCGTAATTCTGAATTAAGCTTTTGATTTTGGTACGTTCCAAAATTTCATCACTCATGTTTATTAGTAAAGCATAAGTGCAGTTTAAAGTGGACATTGTTTTACTCATGTCTCAAGACTTGTGTATTTGCATTTTGGCTTTTAACAGGTGTGACATTGGTCTCATTAAAACATTAAATACATCCAAGGAACATACACATTTTGCAAAGATTTTAAACTGAAACCACTCAATGAACCAGGACAAAAAGGAACATTTGGTTGCACCATATAAAGTGTATACTTTCTCTTTGGTTTGGTATGAATATCTTATGCCTGAAAAAATGTTTTGTGGTTACTAAGACCAAAAACTTTTACCTCCGTAACTCTATATATAGAATATATAAATATATATAGAAAGTATTAAATATATATTAAAACAGAAATAGTAAAAGTATTACTTGAATTCACAGGGCAATTATGTTTTTTGAGCAGCACAATTGGATTTATCAGGGTTGTGAATTAGTGTTTTTATAATAAAGCAGTATGATAATGGACCCTAATAAGATAAAGGTATTACCTGTTAGTCATGGTACACTTCTGGAATCCTTAAATGTTTGGAATATAGCTTTTTATGAAGAATAATCTCTAGAACTGTTTTTGTAAAGCTTGGCAGAATTCTGAATGATAGCCCACAAATTGACTCGTCAAGCTAAATTTATTTAAAATATTTGTTTTTCAACTAATGTAAATAATAAACCAAAAATGATCACGGGAGCTAAACGAAAGCAAATATATATTTTTTTGTTTCGTTCAATGCGTTTCCATTTATGAAATATATTCATAAATGTAAACACATTGAAAATGCACAATATTTCAATGCTGTGCTGACACCTAGCGCCGTAGATGCAGCATCACGCAAAAGTTTTTTTAAGAGAAATTATTTTAATCAATTATTTGCGTAATATTCAATTCGTGTGAACAAAATGGCGGCTACTAGAATTCTGTCATTTTTAAATAATGTTAATGGTAACTATGCGTAAACGATAATAAATAGCATGCAGAAGATTTATTTACTAATAAATAAAATAAAATCTTGCAAAAGTAAAACTATTTCACAAACGTTCAGCTCTGAACTTCTCACATTTCTTTGTAAACATGAAGAAAATATAACCTCATAAACATTACAAAAGGCTCGATTTAAACAAGAAAACATTTAATTAAAGCTCTTTGTACGTTAAAAATATTTTTGCTTCACAATAAAAATTGCAAACATTTACAATATTAAACATTACAATAAAATAAATCAAAACATATTTTGTCGTGCAAATTCACAATATCAAAGAAAGTTCATGGACGAGCTGATCTGCGGTCGGTCGGATGTTGGGGTCGCTGTCCCAACACCGACTAATTAGCTTTTGGCATGTCTTTCCAGAAGATGACTGAATAAAAACATCCCTAGTGATGGATGGACGCAGATTATACGCCACAACAGCGTACAGAATACACTGTCTGTCTCCCTCGTACGGCAACTCTCGGGTGAGGAGCTGCCACATTGTGATGCCAAAAGAATAAATGTCCACGCGCGTAGTAACTTCCTCGCCTCTCAGCAGCTCGGGCGCGCGGTGAGTGAACGTGCCACCGATTTCACTCAGATGCGTCACCACGGTGTCGCTTTTGTTCGATAGTTTAAAAGAGCAGCCAAAATCTGCGAGCTTACAGACACCCTGTTGTGATACTAAAACATTGGCAGGTTTTACATCCAAGTGGACTGTGGCATGCGCGTGCAAGTGCTGGAGCGCGCGAGCGATGTCTATTGAATACTTCACGCACTCATCCATAGGCAACGGGGCTGCGAGTCCGTAAATGACCTGATGTAGATTTAGGGCTCCAGCGAACTCCATTACAATCGTTCCGATGTTGTCTTTGGTGTTGAGGTGCGCAGGTGTACACGTGGTAGCCGCAATCACGCGCACAATGTTTTGATGGTGCAAGTGCGCAGCATTAAGTTCCGCCCAGAAACTTTGCCTCGAAGCCAGTTTGTTTTTCACACATCTCACTTTTTTCACAGCAACAGTCTCGCCAAAGTATGTGGCTTTGAACACCGTTCCGAATCCACCGCTGCCGATGGGCTCCAGAGCCTGCAGTTCTCGCCAGTGGATCACTGAGGACCACAGTCTGTGGGCGACTTTACCATGAAACGTGTTTACAGGGACACGTAGAGTAGATCCACTCGTAGTTTTGGTTAGCGGGCTACTGCACGCTCCAAACTCAAGTCCGAAATCCTTTGGCAACAGTCGGGTGATGGGGATTGGTGACGGCATTGCATTGTGACCTCAAAGAGCAGTTGGCTGAATCTGGGGGTTTGCTTCGCGTGGGCGAGTTCACGTGATCAATTTATGCACGTCTGTCATATGACCAACTGGCCGAGGGAAAATGTCAAGACTGACGACAAGTTTCATATTATACAAATTATACATCTTAACTCAAAATGTATAATTTATAGCCTATGATACGGGAAACTTTCACTGTATTTGACAGAAGCGATAAATAAAAAACAATTATGTGAAATAAATCTAATCACACGCGTTATTGCAGCTATTGGCTAACCCTTTACTAACTTACCGGTGCTGTAATGTATTCTCAGAGGCTGACGCAACGATGAAAACAAACAGGCACGATCATGTGCTTCATTACACCCTGTTATTGTGCCACATTTACTCTAGATCACGTGACTTTCAATCTTTCACATAACGTAACTCTCTCTCCACTACTTGAAAAAACGGTGTTCTGTGTCCCCCCGATAATTTATATTTGTAATAATATTTAATTAAAAACTAATATTATTTGTATATAAGTCATTTAATATATTACATCGTGCGTTTTTGATTATTTATCATTTTTATTTTAAATAATTGTTGTGTATATATGCTATAAAATAAAGTAAATAAATTATTATTGTTGTTAGGCTACTTTACATATGGAAAACCATAGCGCAGTTAGGTTATTTATTTTTTTGGACGGTGTTTATTGTTCATTTATGACTGTATCTGATAATAACTGATGCGCTTTCTTGAAAGAAACTCACCTGTTGTTAGTCGTTGACATGGCGACGAATCTTTGGGGTTTCCCCAGTTGTGACGTAGGGGGATTTCCACCCACAGACTATTGAAGAGTATCAAGAGAAAGAAGGGGCGAACGGTTTGTCCTATCACAATCGTAAGTGGGTGTGCAAGAGATACAGTGGTCTCTCATATTATTCGGAGATTTCGTTCCCAAAAGCTTCCGTTAACTTCAGCGCTTCCAAAAAAAAAAAAAAACATCAGGCGCAGCACCCGGAAATGAGTGCGTAACGCGAGTCTGATGATCTTGACGCTGCTTCGGTGGATTTTCAAGCGCAGAGATTCAACACAATAACGACCTACGAGTGCGCGTAGAAACCAGAGAGACTCCGTTATTGTTCTTGCAATGAGAAACATGAGCATTCGGAACGGCACAGCGGAAAATGGAGGTCAGTTCACTTTCTTACTTCGGCCCTGTTGTCACTCTGATTCAGCATGTTTTAGGAATAGTTTATATACTTCGAGACAAAGTAAATTCTAATACTCTCAATAATGCAATGAAGTCGAACGAATGATAACAATCTTCATGTCACGTTATATCACGTTTTATGATACTAAAGTATAATAAAAAAGGGAGTTGTTTTCTAAGAGCAGTGGGTGTTTCCAAAGTTATAGGCCTGCTGTAGCGAAACAATAACACTGACAGGCCCGCGGATGTCTTATTTCATTGTCTTGAATGGTTATAATAGTTTAGTATATCTACTGTAGTCCGAACAAAATGTGTGTTTATCATCTAATATGTTTTTTTTTTTACTTGTAAGTGGGTTTGTTTATCAGTTAATAATAAAGCTGTTGTATGCAGACACGTTTTTGAAATGACATATTGTTTGCCCTTAACTGCTAGGGTTATGTTATATAAATGTATAAGTTGCTTTCAGTTTCGTTTTCTGGAAATGCGCATGTTTAATAGTATTTTTGTCTTGTTTTTCTCTCCTGTCTCCCTGTGCAGCCTTAGATCTAGGTGAGTGCATGTGACGTCATTGTGGGTGACTTTTTTGTCCACTTTCTGTTCCTTTCCCTAAATTTATTAAGTTAGTTTGTCAAACTATCATTTTAACAACATAAAATGATGTCATTATTTATTCACCTTTGACTTTTCAACCAAGACTTTCCATGTAACAAAAAATACAGTACATACTGCATGACAGCCTCAGTTACCCTTTTTTTCCATGTAGTGAAAGTACATGAGGTCATCTGCTTTTGTGTTCCATGGAAAAAAAGTGAATGACAGAATTGTACTATTAAGTGGTCTCTTTATCTACACCTCGAGTTTATAATTGTCAAAACTCTCTGAACAGACATCATAAATGAGTACCTTTTGGAGAAAACAACCAAAGAGCCGAGTCAGCCGAGGCTCCCTGGTCCTCCTCCCCCACCTGCGGACCAAGACATCCAGCCAGTTGATCCACCATGTAGAAGCAGGAGGAGCGCTCCACAGTTGGTCTCCAGAGGATTAGCTCCACACGTGAGTCTGATGTTACACTAAAATCAACAGGAAGAGCGGTTGTCTATAGTGTTGCGTGTTTTCACCCCATAATAAAATTCTGTCATCTTTTACTCACCCTCATTTTAACTTGTATGACTTTATTTCTTTGGCAAAACACAGAAGAAGAATGTTCTTAACCGAATAATTTTAATGACCACTGACTTTAATTGTATGGAAGAAAAAAAACACTGAGAAATTTCTCAAAATACCTTCTTTCATGTTCCTCAGTTTGATTTGGAACAACATAATGATGATTTTAATTTCTTGGTGAGCTTACCCTTTGAGAACCCTACAATTCAATTTAGTGCATAACACATCCCACCTTGTTTGTTCTATGGACTTGAATGATGCCACAAATTCTGTGGCTTATTTAGTGTATTCACTTGCCATACAAACTGTTTTACGTTTATTGGTTGATATCGAAACCTGTTCATGACATCAAGCTTTTTTTTTGCCCACTGAAGGATTATTGTAATTCGATGCCTGCTTCAGTTAAAGTTCTCTCCGCTCATGCTTTTCTCCCCCATGCAAAAGGGAGACAGGCACATACCCTCCTCCCTGCTTCTTACTTTCTCATTGGCTGGTTTTCATCTAGCTATATGAGCTTCCTGTTTCTTCACCATGCTCTTTCTGGCTCTTCTCAGCGGTTCTTTGTGTAAGCGTTCTAAGTCCATTCTCAGGCATGTCCAGACTTGGTGTTTGTCTGTTGTTGTCCTCAAAATTTCAACATTCTGAAACTTGTTACTGTATTTGTTTTTTATAATCATGTTCTTTATGTTCATTGTCTTTGAGTGTTCTGCATGTGTCAAACAAACTGTTATTCACTCTCTTTTTTCCCTCCCCCTCTCTTTTGCACACTCACTTTCTGTTTCTCTCTCACTGTTGTTTGACATCAGTTTGATTTGAATTGTCGATAGTGCATAGTGATTTGGAATCTTGGATGTGAATTGTTTGTCTTTCCATTAATGATTTCAGATATTGGAAAGTCCGAAAAGGAACTTGTGATTTCAATGTGGTAGAAAAACAGGCTGGTTTTCGATGTGGTTTTCTGAACCCTTTGTGTTGCTGATTCATTGTGCAGGTGTTTGCAATCTAAATTATTCAGCGATTGGCATGCCATTTATTTTATCGAAACAAGTAAACCCTTTTGGCTTTGCTTCATTTATCTGTTTGTTTAAATATTTAGTCTCTTGCTCTACTCAGTTGTTTGTTAATTTATTTGACGTTGGGAAATCCAGTTGTAAATTACAGTGCACAACAAAGACAATATATTATAATAACGATAAAGTTTTAATAATCTTTCGAATTCTTTAAGAATAGGAAAGTCCACAACATAACTTACGATAATGACACAGAGAAACATTAAAATTGGAATCACTTTGATCGATTTTTATTTTCAGCTGATGAACGATAAAAACATTTGTCAAGTCACCACAAAAAGTCAAAAACAGAAGTCGAAATCCATGTAGTCAATAATTGTAACCCGTAACATTTATCTTTGATCACCAAAACAGAATATTTTAACGTTCTTTTTCCTGTGAAAAAATATATTTGTATGCCTTAAAAATAGCTTGAATGTAACTCTACACCCTTGCTTCATTTAGTTTACACTGAGTCATGATTATGCAAATGAGCCCTGCCTACACTCACTCAACAGTAATGCATTTTATGTATCGCTCTCTACAATCTCAGAGACACAACGGTAATTATTATGATGACTAGCGTTTGGCTTGACTATGTTATCAAACGGCTAATAATGTGTTGCTAATGTTGCACAAACCATGTTCCTGTTCGCCAACTCAAAGTCAGCTACCTTCTAAAAATCAATGTCCTTAGAAACGCTTTGAAAATCATAGAACGTCACTGGAGAAAGACATATAGTTCATCATAACAATGTTATACACATCATAGGCTATACGTAATTCACTTGCTATATGGTAAATGGACTGCATTTATATGGCCAGCTCGTCAGGAGCATCTGGGGTTAGGTGTCTTGCTCATGGACACCTTGACACTTGGTCAGGTGGAACTGGGGATTGAACTACAAACATTACGGTTTGAAGACAACCTACAGAAAAATATAAACAGAAAAATATATCGGCCGGGATAAACTGGCAGTTTATGACATGCTAAATCCCGCCCTCATGTTGGCGTGATTGGTTTAAATGTAGTTTTTGACGTAAAAGGGTTATTCAGACCATGTTTTTTGGTTCACTGCAGTTTTAAGGAAAAAATACGCAGCAATGGTGTTGACTTTTGAATTTGTCTTACAAAATACCACATAGACATATAAACCATATTTAAAACTTGATTTTCACCAGAGGGGGTCTTTAAAAGCCAATCACAATTCACCCGACTTTAAAGCGACAGACAACAAACTCCATTGCATGCTTACAATAATTAATGTAAATCAGCGTTGGTGTGGACAGTACACTAATAAAATTATCATTATAGTTATCTTTATAGTTATTGTTCTTGGTGTGAACACTCCTTTAATCGGTTAAAAGTGGTTTAGGACACATTTAGCAACCGCATAGCAACACCCTTGGAAGCCACTCAGAACAAATTAACTACTTCATAGTAACACCCTGGCAACCACCCTGTGATTTAAAACTACACAGAACACTTTAACAATTTTAGCAATAGGGCATAACACTGGCATTTTAGTAACTGTATAGTGAATTAGCAGCTAAACGAATAGCAATGTTCCAGCAACCACCTAGAACAACATTTGTAAGGGGAAGCGCAATTCATTTTCTTCCAATGCAAAAATTTAGTTTGCATCTCTCTTTCCACAGAATCCCTTCAGCTTTGACCAGGCCCCAACCGTGAAAACTGCTGCAACAATGCATCCCTTGCGAGGCCACAAAGGGCCTCCTCAGCGACGGGGACAGGCATCTGTTGCACCCCAGTGTCTTCATCCTCAGCAGTCTGGGACAGAACATCTGGAGCGATTCCTGGAAAAGCCTGAGATGGTGGTGGTGGAGCAGCCAAAGGAGCGTGGCATGCGATTTCGCTATGAGTGCGAAGGACGATCAGCGGGTAGCATCCTTGGAGCCTCCAGCACTGACGCCAGCAAAACTCTGCCTTCGATTGAAGTAAGTCTGAGGAAGAACTTTTGGCAAGGGTGCTAATGAGCTAACAGTTGTATGTGTAGGAGTTAAATTGATTTTTTATCATCATGTTATCATTCGTTAGACCTTGTGAACCATTTCATTTCAATTATGCATTCAAGTTTTTCTATTTACATGAATATATTTGAGCACCTTATTTAATTTAGTGGGTGTGTCTGGAATCCACCAACTATCCCAAGACAGTGGGGCTTCCCCCATTATGGTTTGTGGTGTTGTTTGTGAAATTAAGTTAAACGTGTCTTTGCAGCTAAAAATGAAAGTTCCCTGGAGAGTTGTGCAATGTGTGGGCTTTGACGGAGGGATTTACCTTTAAACCACACATCTAAACATGTTCACCCGTCATTTTTTCCATTGCCAAATGTCCATACATGGGTACCTTCAACAAAGGAGCCTGTGCCAAAAATGCAACCACAAAGAAGCCATGCAAAAGCAAAAGTAAAACTGTATTCCATCTCTTTACCTTTAGATTAAAGGCCCCATTGACAATATCAAGAAAGTGATGGTCACCGTGTCACTTGTGACAAAGGACATCCCGTACAGGCCACACCCACACTGCTTGGTCGGGAAAGACTGTTCAGATGGCATCTGTGTCATCCACATCAATCCTCACAGCGCTCGTCGACACAGGTATATTTCTATTAACCTCAATGGAACGGCATGCGTAGCAGAACGTGATTTGAGTGTGTAAAAAAGTTATTTCCAGCCTGAGTATGCTGGTGTTTTCCAGCTTTGCAAATCTGGGCATCCAGTGTGTGCGGAGGAAGGAACTTGATGCCTCACTGCAGAAGAGGAGGAATAAGAATATTGATCCTTTTAACAGTGAGTCCTTAAATGAAATTGCAGACTCTGTTTCCCCAACCTAGTAAGCAATGGAATGTCATACATGCATAAGTCTACGCTATATGAAGTGCATAAGAACACTTAACCATCATATTGCTAAGCATATAGCACAACTCGAAGTATAAAGTACATATTCATTACAATTCAAGTTTATTTGTATAGTGCAAAAAAAAAATGTATTTACCAAGCCATTCATTAATATTTTGTATTTTTGAAAATCACTTTGTCCAAATGTATATTTTATAATGAGGTCAATGTCATATTCTCGATGGTCCTAATAACGCCGAGTATGAACAACTGTTGTGTGTTTTTGTCTCGTTCTCCCCTAGCGGGCCATTCTAAGAGCATTGAAGACATGGACATGAACGTTGTGAGACTGTGTTTCCAGTGTGAGCTGGAACGAAAGGACGGAGAAAGAATCCCCCTCGCCCCTGTGGTTTCCAACCCAATCTATGACAAGAGTAAGAGCAAGATATATGTTACGCCAAAAAACATACTCTATTAAAGTACTTAATTTCTCGGTAGTTCCCTGTTAGATGATTGGGGTTGTTTGTATTTGTCTGAATAGAGGCGACCACAACAGCAGAGCTGAAAATCAATCGGCTTAATGTGGTCAGAGGCCCCTGCACAGGAAAGACTGAAATCTACATGCTCTGTGACAAAGTGCAGAAAGGTACCTGAACATGATACGCCACATTTAATTGCTCAAGTTCCTATTACATCTCACAGTTTTGATGCTATCTTTACAAATCAGTTGGACTAAAACAGCTAATTTGTATATCTGGCATCCTCTATAGATGACATAGAGATCATCTTCAGCACGGAGGACTGGGAGGGGAAGGCGGAGTTTGCTCAGACGGACGTCCACAGACAAATCGCCATTGTCTTTAAGTCGCCACCATTCAGGGAGCAGAATATATCTGAGGAGGTGGAGGTCAGCGTGTGTTTACGCCGCATATCTGACCGCATGGACAGCGAGCCAGTCAAGTTCACGTATGTTCCAGACAACGCAGGTGAGCTATCAGACATGGCTGAAAGTTGTAAGGAAAGCCACCTCAAAATTGAAAGATAAAAATATTAGTATTGATTTCTAAATTAATTTATTAAATATTATCCTGTTAAAGATGCTGGATAGTATGGAAGCTTGTTTCCGCCACTGAATAAAAAAAATGTAAAAAATAATTGCGACTTTTTATCTCACAATTGCGAGATATGAA
>JAOTRC010000003.1:7721351-7738291 GCA_027497675.1 Cyprinella lutrensis
CGACTGCCGATCTCTTGCAACTTTGTCTGATAATACCGAATTTATCACAATTGCGACTTTTATGTGGCGTTATTGTAGGCTAACTGTGACTTTTTTTCCCTCTTCCAATAGTGATTTTAAATTTGCATTTGTATGAAACTAGTTTTCTGAATAAAAAATAATAATTGCGACTTTTTATCTCACAATTGCGAGATATGAAGTCAGAATTGTGAGAAATAAAGTTGCAATTGCAAGATATAAAGTTGCAATTGCATGTTATAAAGTCAGAATTGCATAATATAAAGTCAGAATTGTGAGATATAAAGAATTGCGTGATATAAAGTCAGAATTGCGAGATATAAAGTCAGAATTGAGTGATATAAAGTCGCAATTCTGGGAAAAAAATACACAAGTGCGACTTTATCTCACAATTCTGACTTTTTTTCTCACTCTCACAATTGCGACTTTACACCTCGCAATTCTGACTTTATAACACATAATTGTGAGTTTATATGTCGAAATTCTGACATCTTTTCTCAGACTTGTGAGATATAAACTCGCAATTGCGAGTTATCAGGCCAATTCTAATTGGAAAAAAGACTAACTTTTTTCCCCCTCAAAATAGAAAATCTCACAATTCTGACTTTATATCATGCATTTCTGACTTTATAACACACAATTGCGACTTTATATCTAGCAAGTATAGTAGTAGTATAGTATAGTAGTATAGTACAGGATCCTTTTGATTTTCTTAAGGTGCTGTAATGATCTTAAAAATGTTTCTTATGTGAGGTTTTTTGGTTGCTTGTGTTTTAAATTAGTTAAATAAAAAAGCAGACTAACACAGGATGAATTAACTGAAGCCAAAATGCCTCCCATTCAGAAATGACTCACCTCCTCTCTTGCTAGTTTCTAAAATATTGCATAAAAGGTGTGTCACTATGCCAGTTTCATAAATATGATTTATTAATAGGCAGCATTATGGTAGTTTAAACTGAAAGTATGCATGAGAAAAATGTAATGCTTCATAATAGGACTTCTGTTGTCTACAAAACACAGATGTTTCCTTTATAATCTGTGCCATTTTAGCCTATAACACTGGAGGGAGGTTCATTTGATTTTCACTTTTGATCTGCAGATCCCTACGGAGTGAACCGCAAGAGAAAAATCAAATCGGATGTCAAGTTCAGCGAGCCATGCAGCAGTAAGGATTTTTTCTTGACTTTTTTAAAACAAATCTTAATAAAATTCTCTGAAACGTTGTTGACTACATCGGTTTTACCTTCCCTGCTCCCTCAGGTCAAGACCTCATTGTGAACGAGCCTGGCATGTCACAGCATTTTGACCCATTCTACCCTCTTCCCGATTGTACCGTTCCCAATGTTCAGGACCGAGGCATCCACATGTTAACCCAGGGCATGGAGGAAATCCACTATAATGAAGACTTTAAACAAGAGGACGGTTGTATTAGCATGGACCCAGAGGCTTTAGAAACCTTCCTCCAAGGCTTGGCTCAGACAGGTTCAGAGCATTTTTTAAACCAGATCCTTGATTTAAACTTCGGTTTAGACGGCACAGATACGAACTCGAACGTCAACCCATCTATGTTGAACATGGCGTCTATAAATGATGTGCAATTCAGTCAGATGGTGAATGAGAATCAGGCCTATCCAGCAGATTTGGAGAACATCGAAGGCCTCATTTTCGCCCCTGTGAAGAGCGAGAATGACCTGGACCATTGAAAACCACTGTGGACTTTGCGTCATTGTGGATTTTGGATACACAGTCGCTGCTGACTAGAAAATCATTCCGAACCAGGAAAAGACTAAGTCAATTGTTATTGACTAAAAACCTGTTCAGCTGGCACTATGACTTCCAGTTAGGTAATAAGTGTATACAAATGAAGTAAATCACCTGTTCAGCCACTTGACTGTAAATGGACAGTAAACCGAGGCTGATGACAGCCAACGAAAGGTAGGAGAAGCAGGTAGCCATTGCATTTTCTTGTAAAAAGGGAGCTACATATGCTGCTCAACTGCTTCTATTGTGCCAGTTATGAAATGTGTCTGTCATTTGCTAATTTATTGTGTGGGTTTTAAGAGCAGAACAGATAAGTATCAAGTAAATGGTCCCAGACCCAAATTCAAGTAAATATTTAAATGTTACATATAACACCATATTGTTTTGAACATTTCTGAACAGTTTAACTGTTGAGGACTTTCAATTAACAGCATTAAGGAGACCAAATTAGACATGATTTTAAAGTAGCAGTTGGATTCATTCGTGTTATTCATACTAATCTGACAACATGATTCTTTCATGTAATCATCAACAATTCAAATCCCCCACCAAATCCTCTGCCATTGGTAATTCCTGAACAAAAACATAGTTTGTTATCGCGATATCTGGTTAACCAGTACATCACTGTGCTAAGCTGTGAGGGTTCGTTCACACAAAATGTTTTTGCATTCTCCGTTGCTTTTCTATTGTTTTTCTCTGTAAACAAGCGCTAGATGGAAGCTTGAACGTTGTGTTCTTGGCTTGCATCTTGTGCATGGTACAAAAACATGCCATGGAAGTTCAAAGCTGGTCAATTTATAGATATTATCTTTTTTTTCTGTTGTTTTTAAAAGCAAAAACACGTTCTGTGTAAATGTCCCCTTAACTTGCTAACCAAAATTTCAGTTTTCTAACTGAAAACACAAAGGGAAATGTTTAATTTGATTTGATTTTGTTTGCTTTGCTAGTATAATGTCATGTCATTTGAAATACATTATTAACATAGTTTTATGACACCATCATGGGGTGGTGATTGCGCAGTGGATAAGACATGCCTTTGGTATGAGAGACCCAGGTTTGAATCCACTGTGAGACACCAATGTGTCCCTGAGCAAGACACTTAACCCCTAGTTGCTCCAGAGGTGTGTGACCTCTGACATATATACAGTAGCAATCGTAAGTCGCTTTGGTGAATGAATAAATGTAATGTAAATGTAAATGACATCTCTTATTAGGCACCAAATAGAGTAACCATTAAAAAATGGTTTCAGTCAATAGAATCACTTTTGTGTCCAAGGGGATTGGATTCTGTTGGGGACTCGTTTTTTGCATGACAGCAAACATGACTTCCGAGTAGTCAGCAGCTATCATGCAACTGGTTTGAACAAGATTAAACTTTCGGCATTATCGGCAATTTAATCTGTTAATGTGAACACACCTCAAACGGTTTGTACAGAGCAATATGATCATTTGTCAGGGTAGCCCTGCCCATGGAGAAATTTTAATAGGTCTAAAATTTCAAATTAGTTGTATATTAAACATTAAATGTGTTCTGATTGGCTGCATCTTAGCTCTAAGTCTTGTCTGGTTACGTCATGCTGTGAACTTAAACAACTGAAATGAATGTAGTCAAAATGAGTGTGGCAAAAAGATTTGGCACTTTTTTCTGTGTTTTAACTACATTTAATTACTTATGAAGGTTGAAGGAAGCTGGATTCATGATCTTAATCATTGGAAAGCATTTCGTCCATTTGTACACACATATAATGTCAGTAATACTGCTGTGATTTTCATTGTTTTGTGTAAAAATCCATTAGTTGCCTGCAAATATTGTCGCTTTCTGCTTCTCATATAGTGTCCTTTTGCTGTTGATATTAAAATTGTGTTTTGGAAAATGAATAGTTTGACTCCATTTGATTGTCCCCATGAACAATTGCTAAAGTCACGGGATAAACAGAGGGCAGAAGTCCTACCAAATCAACCTCACCACATTAACAGGGTGAATTCAAACCCTGCAAACTCTTGATTTCATGTGCGTTTCCAGATTCAAGGGACACGGGAATCAGATAAAGTGTGCAGTTACTTCCTCATTCACTAATTTTATTGCTGTGCTTTGTTGCACTTCTCTGATACTATATATAGGGTTCAAAAACAATTGCCGGCCCACACACATTCAGCATGTCACAATCTCTGACAAAACAGCACCCTAAAATGAATTTATTGAACTTCAGACATGTTGGTTTGGTTATTAATGACTGTACACACTGATGGCCTAATAAGACACGAAACGTGCGGTTTGTGTGAGAAAACAAACAGTATTTATATCGTTTTAACCTCTTGTTAACACCCCTGTCGAACTGAACTAATCTGAAACGAACTGAACCGTGTCCAACGTATGCCGGAAGTAATCTCTCGCGCGTATACATTAGGCAGTGTTTACAGGCAGTGTTTGATAGAGTTAAATATGTTTAGAGAAAGGTAAACCTAAACAATGCGTGAGGTAGACGCGCGCGAAATTACTTCCGGCGTACGTTGGACACGGTTCAGTTCGGTTCAGTTGGGCATCTGATTTAGATAAGTTCGACGGCTGTTAGCAAGAGGTAAAAACTATATTTGTTTTCTCACACAAACCTCTCGTTTCGTGTCTTAGTCCATCAGTGTACTTACATTGACGAGTCATTAAATCATGTTTAATTTGGACTTCTCTGTGTATGCTCTTTGAGGTGGACCTCCATACCTGCATTATATGACTGACAGACAACACCGCGGTTTGACCGAAAAATGTCAAAATTGGAAAATACTGTGGAAACAAAGTCACCTACATCTTGGATGCCCTTGAGGTAAGCTAAAACGTATCAAAAATTAATTTAAAAGTGAACTATACCAAAAGGTTATTTCATTCATAATGACATATTGGAATATCAGTGTTTTTAAAGGATTTGTGTGTGTTGAGTACTTCAGCTCTTATGAGAAGTGTGACTTTCCACACCCCGGTCCACCACATGACTCATGACCTTTCAAAGTTAGCAGAGCTCTCTCTCCCTCTTTCTGTGTCTGGATGGTTATATTGCAACTTATTAGGATTTAACATTGACTAGCTCAAGGGAAATGATGCCTCACACAGAAAGTCCTGTATTGAGCAATAGTTCCATCCCCACTGTAATAAAGTATAAGGTGCCAAAAGGAACTTAGAAGACACAAAATTTGCAATTCTAAAGGAACTAGTGGCACTATTTCTGTAATGTGAATTTATAAATGAGAGTTATTATTTTTTTGACGGGAATGACAATGTAATGCAATACTATCACACTGCTTACTGAACAAGTATCTCGCAACACTGGTTTTGTCACAAAAATGGGACATTACTTTTATACAACAGCTTTAAATCAAGAAATGAATCTGTAACTTACAAATTTAGACTTAATATAGCCACTTGTGTATATTGTGTCCTTTCACTGACAACTGTCCAGACAATGTCAAAGTAGAACCTGAGCAACAGAGCAATGGTGTTTCTTTCCTGTCTTTGAACGAATTGTTTGAGTGAGTGTTTCAATGAGTCATCGTACTGGCATAAATATGTAGCTTGCAGAAAGTGTCTTAAAAATTCTCCCCTCTAATTCACAAACCTTTCCTGAATGGACAAACACAGACGAAGAGAGTGATTCAAACTAATTCTGCAAACAGAACTAGCTGTTGTTTAACATGCAATAGCATGAAAGGAAACAGACCATGTGAAATGTAAACATCTTGAAATCGAAATTGTATATTTTCATTATGTAGCATCCAACAATGAAGCATTTCTGGTTCCCAGAATGTTCTGACGTTTCTTAAATATATAAAACCTAAAAACAACTGTTAGAGAGCATTCTATATAAACACTAATTTTCCACAAAAAAGAGAATATTCCTGGAATGTTAGGAAACTAGACTGAAAAAAAGTCTCCCAACACGGCCAGCAAATAAGACATTCCAGTCAGATTGGTAAATCAATTTAATACTAAGAATAAATGGCATATTTACAGAAGACAAGCGCATAGTTGATGGAGATGTTAATAGAAAATAAATACATTATTGTTTATTCTTCAGACTGTTATGACAGGCATCAGAGAAGAGAACCGTCATCATTTTTTCTCCACTATCTGTGGCTCTGAGAGTTTCTTAATGGTGAGCTCCTCCACAAACTGCTTCACCAAACTCTTGTGAAGAGGCTCTGGATCCTAAAAAAGAAAAAAAAAACAGAGTAAGATTTATGAGATGACTGTGAGCGGACATGCAGTTCCCGTCCTTCACATTCCCGTTCATTTCATTACCTTCTTTTCCAGAAGTCTCTGTTTCTCAACTGCTTCCTCCAGACTCAAACCCACCCATTCAGCCTCTTCCTCTGGGATCTCAAACTGCTGCTTTTAAGAAATGCGAGTAAGGCAAATGGAGGAAAACACACAGGCTGATTATCAACACCATAGGCTGCAAATAGACATCTTGTAATCAACTTATCTAACCTTGTAGCGATTGTAGATTTTCTCCCTGCGAGACGGATCATCGGGAAACAGATCCGTGTCTTTCCGCGCCAGACGTAAAAGCATCGCACGCTTTAGATCCATTCCAAACTTGGAGTTCAAATCTTGCTTTGGGGTCTGATTTAATAGAAATACAGACCAAATTATGCTTAAATGGAGAAATCATTAATAATGGATTTCTATCTAAACTTTTACAGTACACTGAACTGAATAACACTTTACATAATTTATTCTTATTGCATTTCATACAAATGCTCACATTTAAAAAAAAATAATTCTATGTATAGCAAATTACATATTTTATGCAATAATGTAATATAATAATAAATATACAAAAACATTTGTAAAATGTATTATTACATAATAAGTATGATAATTTTATAAAATAATAATACATACTAAATGCCACAGACTTTTAAGGACTTCATATTTTTTAATATAGTAATAAATATACAATAAATTGTATATAAATAAAAACCAAAAATAAAAACAAAACATAAATAAAAAACACTTTTATACAATAAATATAGTACAAAGGTTTATTATTAGTATTATATACAATTATTGTAATCTAATAATAATTTTTTTAAACATTACTATAAAAAAAATTATATAAACATATTATAATTTAGAATAATAAATAAAACATAAGAACTTTATAATAAATATGCAATCAATCAAACAATTTTAAACCTTAAATATGACATTATTATTATTATATAATTGTATTATAATTTTTTGTAAAATAATGAAACGCACTAAATGCCACAGACTTGTAAGGATTCTCACCTTCAGAATGTAGAAGTCGAAGCCAAAAGCAGCATCAATGAGGTCCAGTGTGCGAGATGTGACGGTTACAGTGAACTTTTGGTCGAGGATCTCACTGTACAGCTCTCTGTTAAACAACTGGGGCTTCCAGGTTTTGCGCAGTCTTGTAGAGAGCTGATGCGATCATTCATATCAGACAAAAAATATGGGCTAAGTCACCTGTCTTCAAGTTACACTCTAATTTATATAGTACCCTCTATTCACATTAAATTTACATTCCAGTAGTTCTCTCTTTGGTCTTACCTTGTCACCTTTGGCATATCTAAAGCCAGATATCCAGCCTTCTCCACCCCAGAGTCCATCCTGTGATTCTGGCGGATAATAAACTGGGATAGGCACATCCTGGACTTGCTCTCTGTGTCCAGATTTAGGATTGAGTCTGTATTTGACACCCAGAGGTTTCCAGTGCACTGGAGTGGCAGGGGTTGTGTCCTGCAAAGAGCGCAGGTAGTGCTGGGGTAGACGGGAATAGATGCCACTCTGCAGCTTCAAGGCTTCCCAGATTTTTGGTGGATATTTGTGTAGAGGCATTTTGTTGGACAAAACCTTAGAAAGAAGGGTTGAGTCGGTCCATGGATTAGACAATATACAAAAATACGTGCTATGATAGCCCTACATTATTATATACACACTGCATATATTCGATTTTATGCATATGATATATATATATATATTAAGTAACTGTACACTAGCTGATATGCTACAGCTTATAAGATGCAAATATTTGCTTTATTATACAAAAGGCTAAAATGTAAAAATAATAACTATAAGAAAAAAATAATCTATACAGTTCTATATCACTCTTACCGGGGAATGACGCAATCGGAGAATGTTTAATTTATATTTACATGATCAGTATTAGCCTGCTAGCCTCTCAGTCCAGCACACGCTGTAAAGCTAACCAAGGGCACCATACGTCATTTCCTATGACACATACTAGTGTGAGAATTGCGATTGGTTCAGTGGAGTGTTTACTTCGCTGATTGGATATTTTCCCGGCTGAACTTCCGGGGTTTAATATAAGCTAAGTTCTCGTGGTAGTCTAAAACAAAATAAAGAGCACATTAAATAGTATTGATTTTATGTAACTAGTTTTATTTACGCTTAGTAGCCGCCCGAAAGGTGGAATTGAACCACTCTGCCGCTAGGCAGCTACAGGTTTGAAGCCTGCACCCCGGACCACCGAGGTTCATCCGGGCATTTGTGCAGGTAGGAGTTACTGATAAATAAAGGTCGCTGCTACGCTATGTGTTACATCAATGGTGAGTTTAATCTACGAAACTCGATTTAATACCGTAACATTATTATGCTATGACATATATATTAATCATTCCCACAGTATGAAGTGTATCTAAATTTGAATTTATGCAGAAATCCTACAGTAAACCCAATTTTGGACCACATGTAAATTAATTACTTCCTATTGGTTCAAACGTGGGGCGGAGTTTAGTCTTTGTTCCATATTTTATTGTTTGTTAATAGTTCTTCCCTGACTTGAAACCAAATCAGGCATGCTTGCTATTTCATTTTATATTGCTTTTTTTCTAAAAAGAATAAGTATTGACAGAATTTTTACACAAAACGTTTTCTTATGCTTCATCTCTCACTAATTTAATTCAGTTAAATACTTGTAAATATCCAATTCACAACCAATTTGTTGGTTTTAAATATTTTTTTTGTCCGTTTTTATTACATAAAATATTTATTTGATCTTGACCATGATTAGACTCACTAATCATCTAAAACATCCAAACCATGCATTATTTTGAAATAGCTATTATTTATGTCATATAAAACATATTTGGCCTACTAATGCAATTTTCTTTAATAATGGCATACTCTCATTGGTAAATAAACCCTTCATTTTATTGCACAGGGTTTATGGCAGTAACCTTAATTTGTTCTGTGTTATAGAAACAAGACAACTCACATCAGCCTCAATCAAATAATATTTTTTATTTCGCCAGTAAATAAATTATGCAACATAAAAAAATCCAGGACATGAAAATGGTTCACTCGCACGTAAAGTATAGCATCCGTTCCAGATCCTCACTGTACAATGGCACACATTCACTTCATAATTTTCAAATATTCTTGAAGCTTTTAAGGCTTCAGGCAAGAAATCTTGAAAACAGACAGTCATAGGCAGTGCATATGCACCTTCTCGGAACCACACATACATTGTTCTTGTTGCAACAGCAGTCTCTCACACTACAGGGAACTTATGTGTTCAGATTTCTACTGAACTGTGTATGCGGGTATAATTGCAGAACTGTCCTAATGTGTCATACAAACTAATGCTGACTAGTTTGCTTGGAATAGTGATCAGAAACCATCACAAGTACACATCTCACTAAAGTAAAGTGATCTGACTGAGATGATGCTTTTATGAATAAACACAAACCTTTATACTTCGGTCAGTGTTTGGATAAATATAACTCGTTGTTTGTAATGAACAAAACTTCTATGCTGTGACAATAATGGAAGACACTCTACAAAACAGGAGAGTGATAAATAAGACACAAACACCACTCCTGTATGTGATAAAGAGAAAACAAAAAACAAAAACGATAAGTACATGTTATCATATTAGAATGACAAAAATACTGATGTGCCGCCCACGAAGTTGAAAAAAATATATTTATCACCCCATCTCACCATTTCAGTCCAATATAATCAACTTAATAGTGAGTGTTTATATGTGGACGCAACTTTATTACAGAAAATTCCATCGACAAATTCCAAAATGTTTTGTTTCACGCTCACTTATTGCATTATATCACTGACTCTTGTTACTGGAACATTCCATGTGCATCAGAGAAAACAATTTGCAAACAATAGAGTATAATTCATAATTTCACATAGCATTCCTCGTAAGGTCATTCACAACATTTTTATTCAGTTTCATCATCTTCCACTACAATGAACTGACATTTCAGCTTTTGGGACTGCATTTCATTTGATGTCATTAAAAAACAAGAAAAAAAACAAACAAAACAATGGGCTCCTGAATAACACAAGCACACAACGCCAACTGTGATTGATAAATACGAAAATAATAGTGCTTGTCCTACTAAAATAACATGTATTTACCAAGAGTAATTGATAGAGGAAAACATACATTTGGCAGAAATCATCCATTTTAAACTCCAAAAATGAAAATGCATAAATGCAACAGGATATGACATCACCCTGTTGTAAAAGGCTCCTAAGCGTGCAGGCACACACACACAAACACGCACACACTCTCTCTCTCATCCACTCAAACATGCTTAAGTTATCAATAAATAAAGAGGACAATCAAACTCAATGTTCTCAAACACCATTGTACATCTGGATCTTATAAACAACGCTTTCGCAGTATAATCAAATGGAACCTGTTCACTATTTTGAGTTACCATGTGAAATCAAACAGTAAGGAAACAAATGAGTGACTGATCTGTATTAAAAACTGAAGAAACAAACATAACTGACAGGAAAAGATAAAGTGGACATGGAATTTCATTTGAGACATTCTCAGAA
Source organism: Cyprinella lutrensis (assembly GCA_027497675.1). Classification (NCBI taxonomy): domain Eukaryota; kingdom Metazoa; phylum Chordata; class Actinopteri; order Cypriniformes; family Leuciscidae; genus Cyprinella; species Cyprinella lutrensis. The sequence goes on from JAOTRC010000003.1 coordinate 7,731,976, forward strand.
ACTCATTATTCGCCCCTTTAGTTTGAGTGTAGATGAATTTAAAATAAAAATGAGACAGCATCACCCATAGAAAATGGTAGTTATTTTAGTATTTAGTATTTTTTTTCCCAGACAACACACTGAATGGCTGATTTATGGTGAACACATTGATGTTTGATTCAACTGTGAGACTGCCTTTATACGAAATCTGCCTGGATAACAACATTATCCATATTAATACTTTTTTTGCACTTAAACGCTAATAATCATGACAGTTCATTTGATTATAATAAACAGCTGATCAGTAATTGCACAAGCGTTTGTTCAGAGACACATAATAGGATACTAACGAATCACGTTTCCCACTAAAAGTGGCGACAAATGACAAGGCTTTCTCAGGGGAGCCTCGAAAATAGAGGGAAAACAATCGCTATAATGATTTTAAGATCAGCACTATTGTGCTTTGCTTTGGCAATGTGTGTTTAGCAAGAACCGCGAGGCGCCAATTAAAGTTAGCACAACCTACTAAAATAACTCTGCCCTACTTTACCTGAGGTTGAAGCGGTGCTTGCTTAACTCGGACTCGTGTAACTGTGCTTTACAGCTTGTGTGTGCTCAGCTGTGATGGGGTAATGAGAATAAATTGGAGTTGTGACTCAAATCCAACAAGTTCAATGAGTTGGCTGTTCCTGGAACTATTCAGTCAGCATCTCAGTCACTATTCGAGACAGATAACGGAAAATTCAGAGTCGTAAACAAAAACTACATTACACTGACCGTCTCACTGATAATGCATTTACAGCAAAAAAAATTAAAACATCAAAACCGACAGATTTTCTCCGCAGACCATGACCCTTTGTGACATTCGAACGGCAGCATTTCCTTGCATTTTGAAGAGTAACTTATCGTCTAAACCGCAATTAGCCAATCAAATCTTTTGTAGCTCAAAGATGGTTCAACGTTTGCAAACTTCTGATGAAGAAAAAAAGTGGAAACGAAACCCAAAGACGTGAAAAACAATCCAAACAAATCCATGCTGACAGTGGCAGAGAGTGTGAAAAGTGCTAATGCTAGTCCTCCATCCCAGCCCCCGCGCTCCTCTGTGTTCACGGCCAGGTGTTTGCAGTGGGACGGATGGGACGTGGCAGGTCCAGACGGAGGATGTGGGAAGGACAAAAAAAAAAAAAAAAACACTCGTAACACGGCACACACAAGCAAGTCCTCGGATGAATGTGACATTCACACTGACCGCATGCTGCTGGAGATGTACACATACAAAAGGCCAAACGCCCACCATGCATACTGACTACCAATGGCAAAAATAGAATCCTTTGTCTTTTTTCCTATTTTTTTATCTCCTATTCTGATCCCCATGTGTCTTCGCTGTAAGATAAGGCAGGGATTTTTTTTTAAATACATTTTTTATCTGATGTGTGACTGTCTGTCGTAAAAACAAGCTCATGACTAGGCCACCAGACCAGCAGCATCTTTGAGACACCACCATCCCTCCCCCCGCTGCTGATCCTCGACAGGTACGTCGTCCTTGGGAACGGTTACAGGTCATCTTTAGAGTCGTTTCCGCGCTACGCCATGTAGATGAAGGTGTTAATGTCCGTCTCGTCTCTCTTGATGTACTTGTGCTCAATGAGCCACTCGATCTGTTCCTTGATCATTTTCTTCTGAGGGAGGAACATGTTCTTGAGGATCTCCACCAGCTCGGTCTGCAGCTGAGCGTTTGTGATCTTCTTACGCATCTTCATGATCTGAATGATGGCCTCCTGAAATGTTGCGGTAGAAAAAAAAAACCTCATTAAGCCCGAAGTACACTTGAAGTGAACAGAGAACACTAGTAATGATTTTTATTTTGTACCTGTGTTCTTAATATTCTAAGCTGGACGATGCCTTCGTTCTCCTCTTCTCTCATTCGCTCCGTCGTCAGTTGCAATCGGCCGATTAGGTTTATCTTTCCCCTCTTTTGAACCTTGGAATTTTTTCTGAGGAAGAAACAAAATGATTGTTTTTGAAATAAAAGGGCAATTTCGAAGTAAATGAAAGAGTGAGTAAAAGTCAAAACAGGAGATGAGATGTCCTTACATCAAGGAGAATTCCTGGTTAACGAAAAACAACGCGCTGTCCGTGAAGTCTTTGGGAGAGCTCACTGGCGGTTCATATGACAGCACTTGACGTTTGAGCTTTGGGAAGGCAACAAGAGACTGAACAAAAAGAGAGGAGAAAAAATTAAATGATGATGTTACAATGCCTATGAATGAAGATACTTCATTCATTTTAACTTCTCAAATTTTTACAAACTCTAGTAATTGAAAAACTGATAAATGTAATCAAATTTCAAAATGAATATCCATTTTTATACTGGACATTATAATGTTGTGATATCTAAATTCATTTTCAATTGTAACAATATGATTGTGTTCTTAGTGTTTTATTTTTAATTTGTTTACAAAAAATAGTATAATATTTTAATGTTGGTTATTCATCAGTTATAGACCAGAAAGATAATTATCGGCTTAACCATGTTGGTCAGAATTTTTATATCAGTGCACCCATTTTAAAGCCGGGGAAATATGGAAAGTATTTAAATGAATAATTTATTGTTAATATATTCCAATAATAAATTATAGTATATTCTAATCTAAATTCAGAAAATAAAGCAAAAAAAAAAAAAAAATTTAAATAAAACTTTTTTCAGACTACAGAATATTCCTTTAACCAACACTTTATTTAAATACTAGAAGCAATAGGGTTTTAAGTGGATAAGACATTTTCAGCTTTTCTATTGCCAGTTTGCGTAATTTCAAAATGTTTTCCACTCTATGAACAAAAACTAATATTTTTTGTAACTTTTCCGTGCATGTTCTTTTTTTTTAATCTTTAATGCAGACAATATTCTATTTTAAATGAAAACTAACACAAAAAGTGCAATTCTTGTGCAACATTTTCCTATTTCACATTACATAAACTTCATACTATGGGAATGATTAATATGTATGTCATAAAAAAAAGAGTGCTTTTAAGTTTGTCTTAAATTAATTTGATGTTGATTAATAGAATACCCAGAGAGTTCGTCTCAGTTCGGCGTCAGGCAGCTCAGTGGCAAGTTTCAGATTCTCAAAGCTGATCTTCTCACGTGGTCTTTGGTTCCAAGCAAAAAGTACAGCCAGTTGGAAGGTCGTGACCTCCAGGTCATATTGCCCTACTTCATTCTTGAAAGTGATCTACCGGACAGCACATAGACTGATCAGTTAGAAGTTGCAAGCATTTATAGTTGAAAATCAATACTAAGCATTAAAACACCTAAAGTGTATAAAATACACCCACAATGCCATTAGACATGAGGTGGTGCCAGTGGAGTTTGCGGCCGCTGTGATTCTTCTTGTAGAAGTCCTCCACCTCAGGGATGAGATCTTCTAGCTCGGTGGGCAGAGACACAAACACTTTCTCTGAGCTGCGTGACCAAGCTCCAGCATTCAAGATCTTTATGTTCACAGAGTCCGCTGAGCAACAGAAGGGGGGAGAAAGAGACCTTAGGAACTATTGTCCAAATGAAAAACAAGCCACATCACATCATCACTAATTTTTATCACAAATGCTCACTATGGTGGAGCTTGACCAAATTTGGTTTAGGGATAGGTTTATGGGTAGAGTCAGGGTGTAGCTCCACCCCTAACATCCAGAGAGGAGGAGCTAGATGTCAAGCTCCACCCATTGGCTCTGCAGCCTCAAATTTTCAGCATCATTACTCAAGTCTTCAGTCTCACATGATCCTTCACAAATCATTTTAATATGCTGATTTACTGCTCAAACTATTTTTAGGAAACCATAATATATTTTTTTCAGGATTCTTTGGTGAAAAATCTTACTGACCCCAAACCTATCAAAGGTAGTGTAAAAGCACATATATATATATATATAAAAAAAAACTAGGCTTGAAAGTCACCTGGTAAAGCCAGCTTGTTGTGTTTGTGCACCTCCTTGAAAACCTGGTTAAGATCTTCGGACACTTTGATGTCTTGGAACATTCTAGCTAGCTTGTTCACATAGTCAGCAGGCATCCCAACTTCCTGAAGAAAGCCAGACCCGAAGCAAACAGTGAGCCATTAAAATACAAAACACTCAAATTGAGTTTCAGTCACTCATTTGTCTTTTATTCTCACCCTCAGCCACTCGACCATGTTCTCCTCTATCTCACTGTCCGCTGAGATGTCCAGGATCAGACGCCTGGTCAGGTGGGCCTTGTGGTATCTCATGAACACATCCTTATTCTGGACGTATTTTAGCACAAGCAGCTACAGGAAGGAATTAGTAGTATTACATTTCGTAACACTTTTAAAGACAACAACAACATGTGACATGTTATAATAGCCTCACCACTTCCTTCAGTTTGAGCTCAATCTCCTCTGAGGTCAGCTTTTTGCTGAGGGGTGTCTTTCTTAGCAGCATGTCACAATAGTTGGCAAGCAGCTCCGGACACTTTGACTCTGGTTGTGTTTTGAGGCCAACTCTGCATTTAGAAACATTAAAGGGTTAATTCACCCAAAAATTAAAATTCTGTTATTATTTCCTCACATCACTCGTTTCAAACCCATAGGACTTTCGTTCATCTTCAAAACTCAGATGAATATATTTCAATAAAAAGTTTTTTGTAGAAAATAGGAGCACAAAAATATATTTGTCTTAGTTCCTGTTCACTGCTACAGAAGTTTAGCCAACTATGCAGACTTCCTTTTCGGAAAACCTCGTAAATGTGAAAAGTGTACATTAGCAGCACTCCACTATGAAGTTAAAAGGTTATTTTGTGCTTCTCACTAGAAACCGTTACTCACCCCTTCTGTTTTAATGGCAGCTCCAACTTAAATATTGTGGCGTCATTTACAACTGCTTTGTATGCCTGGGGGAAATCAAAAACTATGTTACAAGTCATTCAAAATGTAGGCAAAACAAACACTTTATTTATGTTAAATAAACAAGTCAATTCATTTTCCAGTAACATCAACAGTGTTTCTAATGGATTATTGTTGTATAACCTTCCAACGTTCTCCTGTGTCATCACAGATCTCTGGTAACCATCTGTAGTGTGATCTAGTCATGCATTTTACTCACTGAGACCAACTGTAAGACAGTGAGAATGAATACGGATAGGGCGGCGTGCTCACTTTGTCTCTGGCTGTCAGGAAGCGAGGATCATCCTGGAAAGCTTCCTTTACTAATTTACTAAAGCGATTGAAGAGAGTCAGGAGCTGCTCCACATACTTTTCAGAGTCCTGAGGAAATACATAAACAAGAACGTTAACACTAGTAATATTGGCGGCCTAATGGTTGAGAATCTGCCAAAACACAAAGGTGAGAATTTCAAAGTTTTGAATGTTCTCACTGTTGTGATGGTCTCGGCAGCGGCCACCATGTCTGCCAGTCCAGCACTGATGATGTGATCCTCAAGGTCTTTCAGCATGGGTTCAATCCCATTTGGAACTTTATCCATGAGAGAGAACATGAGGTGTAGCCCTGTGGATGAAGAGTTCACTGGGGTTTAAAAGCTTATATTGAAAAAATATTATATAGCTAATTAGAAAAAATGCAACTTTATAGAAAATACACTACTGTTCAATAGCATAGGGTCAATAAGATTTTTCTTTTAAAAGGAATCCATATCTTTTATTCATCAAAGATGCAGTATATTGATCAAGTAAAGCCAAAATATATTTTTAAAATGTTCTATTGTTAAAAGAATCAATCAAATTTTCACAAAAATGTTAATTGTTTTCTCATTAATAACAATAAATGTTTCTTGAGCAACAAATTAGAATTTCAAAATGATTTCTGAAGGATTATGATTCATGTGACACTAACCGGAGCAATGATATTGAATATTCAGTGTTGCATCACAGGAATAAATCACATTTTAAAACATATTCAAATAGAAATAGTTATTTTAAATTGTAATAATATTTCACAACATTACTGTTTTTTTTAATCAAATAAATGCAGCTTTGATGAGCATACGAATCTTCTGTCATAAACATTAAAAGATCATACCCACCCCAAAATTGTCAATGGTGGTTTATATAAAACCCTAAAGGGATCATTTTAAATATAGATTTCCAAGTCTCATACTCACTGTCAGTCTCATTCCGTTTGATCATGCCTGGACATTCAGCCAAGATAGTTTCTTTAAATGACGTTACAAGCGCATTCACACAACATTCCATAAGCTGGGGAAAAAAACAATCCACAATTTCAATTTCTGACGTACCTGCCTATATGACTTCACTTCATATCAAATACTGAATCATTTAAAAATAATAATACATTTTTCATATTT
>JAOTRC010000003.1:7751033-7770119 GCA_027497675.1 Cyprinella lutrensis
TACCTCGGTTGTAACGAGTGGTTATTTCAGTCAAAGTTGCTCTTCTATCAGCTTGAATCAGTCAGCCCATTCTCCTCAGACCTCTAGCATCAACAAGGCATTTTCGCCCACAGGACTGCAGCATACTGGATGTTTTTCCCTTTTCACACCATTTTTTGTAAACCCTAGAAATGGTTGTGCGTGAAAATCCCTCTAACTGAGCAGATTGTGAAATACTCAGACTGGCTCGTCTGGCACCAACAACCATGCCACGCTCAAAATTGCTTAAATCACCTTTCTATTCCATTCTGACATTCAGTTTGGAGTTCAGGAGATTGTCTTGACCTGGACCACACCCCTAATGCATTGAATCAACTGCCATGTGATTGGTTGATTAGATATTGCATTAATTAGAAACTGAACAGGTGTTCCTAATAATCCTTTAGGTGAGTGTATACATGCTTGAGAAAATGGCTGCTGAACTGCAGTTTTTGGCTGAATATATGTATATATTTTCAATCAACTTACTCACCTAAATATGAAAATTTGGGTCCATTATTAGTGTCATTCATAAATTTCTCAGTGCCTTCAGATTTCAAAATGACCCCACCACTCCAGTCATAAGCACCAACTGCTCCAAAAAGAACAGATTTCTATGCAAAAAGCAAAACAAATTAATGTTAATAGTATATCGAACATCCACATAAGTTCTTTGTAGATTAACATGAAGTTCTTGAATAAAAAAAAACATCTGAAGCCAAAAATCCTACTTACGTCCTGCATAATATGGGAACTGAATCCAGCCTCTGCGAGCTGCAATTCAAATTTCTGAGTGCCTGAGACACAAAGTGGGCAGATAATGCATGAAACTCATTTTACTTGGTAAAACTCACTTTAATATTATAATGTATATTCAGTTACAAAACTGTAAAAGTCAAGTTTAGAATATTTGATCTGTTTTTAATCATTAACTGATTCATTCAAGCACACTGATTCACAAAACACGGTTATAGGCGCTACGGTTGATTCTGTTTTGGTTTAGTTTTGAACATTTTTATTTGGTGGTGCAAAAATAGATAAAGGAACAGGAAATGTTTTGTTTAAAAGGTTTTACTCAATTCACTGCTTGTTCACACAAATATAAAAGTAGCACTCACAATTTTGTGCTGTTGCACTGAATATCTGCATGGTTCAGTTTTACATCAGCTTTTTAAAAACATGTTTCAAAACATTTGAAGCGTTCTTACCTTCAACCCCAATTATACTGTTCCCCAATTTGGACAGGATGTCATCTAATGCAGCATAATTGGAAACTTTGAAGAATTGACCTGGATCTGCTATGTCAGTCATCTCTTTTGTTGCGTTAGGTTTAGTCAGAATGCCATCACCAACCTAAAGATAAGATGTTATCAAGTGCGTGGGTTTTAAGATTTTTTTAATAAAACATACAAATCATTAACTATATAATAACAAACTCTGTGTAAGCTGATATGAGGCTCATGCAGGCTGGTGAAGTATCTACAGGCACAGATTTAATCTGCAATTGCGCTTCTAATTGCATTTTAAACACCTAAATTGCTAGAGAATTAAGCAGTAAACAGGACACTTACTCCTATGGAATAGCGATTGACATCTTTCATTTGTGGCATGTTCAAAACATCATCAAGTTTCCTCTCATCACCCAAAATTTCCCCGTCAGACAAAACGATCATTATTTTTTTGGTGTTATTTTTTGATCCATTTTCAGGGATGAAAGTATTTGTACTGTAAACAACCAATGAAACCAATCAGACCATGACATCAACGTATGACCAAGTGCTACATGCTATTCAAACACTTAAATTACACTATAAAATGTCTAGTATTTCACATCATAATTTGTAAACTCACAGGACATGATGGATGGCCGAGGCTGTAATTGTGTAGTGTCCAATTTGCTGTATTTTCTTGACCTTTTCCAAGGTACTGGCACTGTCCTCATTGTCTAGAAGTGAGAGCTCTGTCCTGATTATATTGCCATATTGCACTATCGCAAAGTCACACTGAGGAGAGAGTTGTTGTTCTTTTTGTTAAGTGAAATACCTTTTAAATTGCATTTAAAAAATAGATATCTTTCAGAAAATCCTTTAATTTATACTTGCATTGAAACATGCTTTCCAAACATTGTACATGACATTGTGGATGAAGTCTTTGGCTTTCTTAAAGTCAGTGGCATTAATGCTACCAGAGCCGTCCAGCACAAAAGCAATCTCTGTCCCAGCATCTAAAAAAGATGTTCTGAAATATCAGTATAAAAATCATGGTTTATTTTAAAACATTGTTCTTTGTATCTGGAGTATGACACAATCAGCATGACATAATTAAAAAATAATAATACTGCTTTATTTCAAAGGCCAAATGTAGACTATTACCCTCCTCATCCTCATCTTCATCTGTTTTTGTGCCACTGTCCGGCTCGGCTTGTCTTCTCATCCTCTTTTTAACTTGTGTATAATGACAGAAATGTAAATTAGCAATCGGACACTTTAAATGAGCCACAAAAAATGTAGTTTTATCTCAGGTGGGCTCACCTTGATCGAAACTTCTACTTCGATTGTTGTAGTCGTTGACTGAGATGAAAGAGATTTAGAAAAATCAGGGGTTGGATTTTGTCTGTTCAAATCAGAAATACAGTTATCAAATCATCCATACATACCAAATTTAACAGGATTCAGTTTGATTTTCTCAGTGGGATTCATCAGTTGGCAATTTCCATTCAAATCCTCAGTTAATTTCTTCTGTATGCGAACTTGGTTGCAAATCTTGGGGGGAAAAATACACAACTCTAATTATTATTAAGTCATTCCTCTTCGTGAAGTCTTCGAGACATTCTAACTGAATAAACAGATGTTAATGTCATGTTAATAAGAATTTGTGGCTAAAAATTCTACGAACAGTGACAGAATCGCTCTGATTGAAACTTTACAAAGAGTACATTGTTTTATTTTAGAGATGTTTAGGGAAGTGACATCACTATATGGTTTTTGGTGAAGTTAACAGTTTTGACTCACAAAGCTTATGACTTCCTTCTGATAGTCACAACACAGGCATCATCCTGAACAATTTCCCTAAATGTCCCACAACATGTAAAAAAAACAATTCCCCAGAAATAATTGTGGTATCCTAATATTCCTATTTAACTTGTCTCACAAATTTTCTCTCTCACCATACTATTTCTAGTCTTCTTGAACCGACACATTTCTGTCTGTCACGTATGTGAAGGGGAAGCCACACTCTCTGTGGTTTTACTGTAAAAATGGTGTGCGACAGACACAAAACCTTTTGCAAACTTTAATGATTATGATCAGTGTACTTCCCGTTTGGTATAGTTTTCAATAGCTCAATCTTTGGTGAAATCATGTTGAGAATATAAAAAAGGTCAAACATATTTGACATCTCTAGAACATAAAAACTGTCAGACATATTTGACATCTCTGTTTTTATACATACCAAAACATGCTCCTCTTCTGATATCAGCTGAGAAGCTACAGATGCTACTGATCTCAGTTTGTTTTGTTTTTCATCTTTAAAAGATATTGACATAATAAGATTTTTTTACTTAATTCTGTAAATCATTGAGGACATTATTATGAAATTACCAAAGTTAAGTTTACAATTTGAGCTTTTCTATAAAAAGATACAAAGACAAAGACAACTTACCAGTCATATTTAAATCCACGCATTCATCCTTTAGATTGCAGTTGAAAAGTTTTCCGTTTGATGGGGAAAGAACAAAAACCCTAGAACAGGACAAATTAAGACCCTTTTACTAAAAAAGACGACCTTTAAGGTCATTATAAAGAACAGTTATTTATCTATTTAAGTAACTAACCCATCATTTGATTGGATAACAGTTTGCCCAAAGAGTGGATCATCTTTTATGAAATGCTTCACTGCTTTTGAATGCTTCAGAATATTGAACCCGGTCACACTGCATATGGCTGTAACATATAAAATAATGAGTAAAATGAGTAACATTTTTACACAGTAATAAGATTATGCTTTTGTATTATAGTTTCTACTTTTGCCCAGACATTTTCAAATATCCAAATAAAGAAGTGTAAATAAATGTTATAAATAATGAGTTGTAAACACTGATTATCAACACTGTACATAAATACATACCAATCAAAAAAAGCAGTCCTTTGTACATTTTGTGAATTAGATCAGTTCCACTCTTAAAAAAACATATCGGCACACTGAGACAGACAGCGGATCCTTGTGGTGTTGAAAGTAGCCTAAAACAGCACATATGCCTCTGCTGACTGTTAATCCCTCCCCCTTTAACACACTTCAGACACAGCACATTTACGTTTACAGCACACGTGTCTTCTGGGGAAGTGTGTCCATTGAGACCTTTGTTAATTGCCAATCCTTGTATGTAGTTTATAGGTTAGAGTGTGATTGCGGATATTTCTGGTAAAACAAAAAGGAAATTGCGTTTAAAGTGGCTGAACCCAAATATTATTCGGAAAACATGTTGTATACTAGGGTGGGGAATTATTTGAGTTCCGTTAAAGTTGTAAGACTGGAAAAACTGAAAGAAATTAAAGCGATAGCAACTCTCTGAGAAAACAAAGGAGATTAACATCTGAACTGTCTTGTTATATTAACATCCCCATTTGATCACACTTGAGTTGATCACCTCGCAATTTACAATTCTCTTCCTTCCTCATCTCGCCTCTCTCTATTACTGTTGAGATCTCCTCAAATACACCCAATGTGGTTTAAACTTTATTGTGAGCAATTTTATACATGTGTGGTATCATTTGAAATGTCTCATTGTGACTTGGATAAAGGTTCCCATTGTGAATTCATGTTAAGGGATTTTTTTTTTTTTTTGTAAATACAGTAGGTTCATTTTACCACTCCCCCAGAGTTAAACTGTTGAGTTTTACCGTTTTTGAATCAATTCAGCCGATTTTCTGAAGAATTTAGAAGAATATCAGTAACCAGACCGTTTCTGGTCTCATTGACTTCCATAGGAAAAAATATATACTATGGAAGTCAATGAGACCAGTTGAGGTAAAACTCAACTGTTTAACTCTGGGGGAGTTGTTAAATGAGCCTTCCCAAAAAAGTGGAGTATCCCTTTAAAATTCGAAAAGAGGTTTCTGCCTTGGTCTGAATATTTAGGGAGATGCTGAAAAGGGTGCAGGGCATGATTTAGTTTATATCAGCCAGTGTTGCTGAATGTCCTCAAGACAATCAGCATCATGTGTTTTTCTTTTGTCAGGTACCTTACACATCTTTTCTCTTTATCTCTGAGCATTAAATGGTATTGATTATCTTTGAACTTATATGCATGATACATTTCCCTGACTAATAATAAATGTTTACATTTGGATTTATTCTGAAATTATTTTCCAAGGTAGATTAAGCGATTTTGTGAAACAAACGCGGCTAATGAAACAGCCCCTCCTAACGTTACTTTTATGAGTGTCTAGCTGGCTGTAGGAGTAAAGGCACCAGGCCGCAGCCAGGAGCTCCGTTAAATCTGTTGACCCAATGGAACAAGACCTACCTGTTGTGTTGACAAAACAACTGACGTCCAATGGAATTCTTAGATGCGCCGAATAAACACCACAGACACAGTGTAAGAGTAAAACCATATGCAAAACACTGTTGCTTTGCCAGATGAGAAGTTTATTCTATGTTTCATCTTATTACTTGCCTATTGCCATAGTGTGATATTTTAATTCCTTTCTATGTAAGGCATTTTGAATTACTGTTTTAATTTTCCTTGCTTTTATTTAGTGATTTATTTTTATTCAATTCAATGTAAAGCACTTTGAATTGCCATAATGTATGAAATATAAATAAACTGGCAAGGAGGCCTATAAAGGACAGAAAAATGTGGTTTGACCAACCTAAATTGGGTTACTCTAGTTAAGTGTTCGTGGGAAACCATGGCATGACCAAACCAAAGCTATGAGAAAACTAATCGGCTTATATCTGTAGAAGTGGCCATGACCTCTGTCTAAAGTAAAAGTTACTTTAATTAATTTTCGGATTTTTTGATTTTCGGATTCATTTAGGATTTTCGGCTATACATCATGAGTGTAATTCAATATATATATATATATATATTATATATAATAGAACAATGAAATGTGTTGTTAAAATATTATATAACTGATCAATAATCAATTGACATTGTAACCTAAATTCAAGGTCTTTGTAAAATGGAGTCAGATCAAAGTTTAAATGGAACTAAATTATTTTGCCACGCAGAAAGATAAACACGTATTAAGCTTTCGTCCGCTTATCGTAAACTGTCATAGGACCAATTGTGCAGACTTTTTGGGTTCATACACTTAAAGCAACTAAAAACCAGTGATTTCTTATCTTTTATTTGTAATGATTCATTTGTAATGACGACTCTGTCCTGTCATGCTTACACCAGCTTTTGCACAGAAAGACGGCATGCACCGCTAAGATCGGTGCTTGCGCTGTAAAAGGCCTTGATGATATGGTCCTTTTATTTTAGAAATCTTTTGAAAATGAGTGAGATGCCTTTCAATTATCACTGGCATACTATAGGTTACTGGCATACTCACTAGTTTTGCAAGAGGACATGTATCTGAGACAATCACATGCTGACTTTGTTACAGGATGTGGTGAATATGGAAACCAGCAACTTTAACTGTGACGATAAACTAGTCTACCCTCAGTTTTTTTTGACCTCATTATATATATATATATATATTTTTTATTAAAGCTCCAGTTATTATTATTATATTATAAGGCTCCAATTATCCAAAATAAATTGATCAAGTATATAACCAGCCAGTGTTCAAAACTCTATCCTTACCATAGCTCTCTACAGCTGTAAAGAAGGATTTTCGGCTATAGACCATGAGTGTGAGAATGCTGGGGGTGGAGACTTGTTGCCTTTTCTCACAGCACTTGATATAATTATACTTATAAATTTGATGGCAGATCCAGAAAGGTTCAAATGACAATTACCAGTCACAACTAGAGATTCACCCATTGTAAAATGCAAAATACTTCAGACTGAGAGTTTGGAAAAAAAGACTGCAACCGGCCCATGTAAAAAACTAGAGCCAGACCGATTTATCGGCAGGCCGATATTATATTAGGCATTTTTCAAACTATCTGTATTGGCAGTTATAATGTCCGATAAATGAATATTTCAAAAATAAAATAAAAACGGACGAAACACGCTTAAACCATGTCATGAGTGTTGGAGTTGTATAGTTTGTCCACCAGAGGGCACTCTACATTGTCCCGGTTGGCAACACTCGTGTATAACGTGCCACATATTCTGCTGATCCAGGTTGCAGGCTTATAAGGCAATACTAGGGACTTATTATTATTTTAATTATCAGAACTTTAATATATTTTGTTTTTCCTCTGTTCTGTTGTGACAATAAAAGAAACAAGTTTCTTTTTAAAATGCATTGTCATATTATTTTAGTTAAAACTCATAAATAACTACAAATAACTAATGTTAGGGAAATCTGTTAATGTTTTGTTGCGCGTTTCTGGAAAAATAAAATGAAAATATCGGCCGATATATCGGAATATTGGATTTTAAAACCAACAAATATTTGTATCGGTATTGGCCTTCAAAATCCTTTATTGGTCGGCTCTACTGAAAACAAGGATAAATATCTTAAGAGCTTTAAATGTAGTCTGACAGCTTTAAATGTAGACTGCACACTCTCCTCAAACATTATGTTAATCCGCGCTGTGTTGTGTCGAGGTACAACCCACGGTAAGTTTATAGTCCGCGAATGACTGCAATTGCAGATTTCGTACAAAGATGGCGACAAAAGAAAAACTGCAGACTGCAGCTTTAAACAAGAGTATACCAGCAATATCAGTTGAATCACAGCAGAGTGTAAAGTGCTTTATTAGCATTCATAGTAGGAAATTGAATATGTGGTTAGAAACCCGGAAACAGTTATGCGCAAACTATTGTGAAGTATAACCAATTAAAAAATCTCGAATAAGAAAAAATGTGGGAGCGTGACTTGATTTTGTTCAGTTGATTGTATGGTTGTGGTTTTGGTCGGTCTCATGTGAGTGACAGCTTGTCCAGCCCTCACGCTATCGGAAAAGAGGTGTCAAAAGGCATAAAAACAACTATCATTTTCAAAAGTTGAATTGAATTATCGAACTGCAAGATTCATGACTAGTTCAGAACCCCTTCAGATAAAGGCTGAAGGGAAGTTTCTGTCAAACGAATTATTTATATTAAAAGGGCAGCTATAAAAGAATCAAGTTGCTGGTCGGCTGGCAGTTTAACCACCCCTAAACAAAGCTTAGAGAAACGTTTATATGAAGACTCATTTAGTCAACATTTGAAGTGGTTTAAAACCTGATACATGATACATGAATTTTGATCAATACCCGTTCTTGTCTTAGATTAACTTTGATTAACTTTTTTGATCCACTTTTGATCCACGTTTATTTGGTGCGCACCAGGGTTTGGATGGCAGCGTTCTCATTTAAATAAATGAACCGCATGAACAGAGCAATCGAACCAGAGTTTGTTTAAATCGAACCAAACCTGCCAAGTGTGAACATTCATATTACTACTACTAGGTACAAAATTGTCTCTTTAAGGGTACTACCCTAGTGACAAGCTGTTGTTTTTGCAATAGACACATTTTAAAACTCATGACCCCAAGACAAGGAAGTTCATCTCAAATTTACTTTAGAGGGAAATCTGTGTTTAGCCATTTTCAAGGCTGCTTTGTGTGGTCTTGGGCACGCGCACACAATGCTTTTCACGCTATATGGTAAATGGACTGCATTTATATAGCGACTTCACAGACCCAACGGCCACCAAAACGCTTTACATTTTGAAGCAGCTGGGGTTAGGTGTCATGGACACCTCAACTGGTTTGTAGACAACCTACATGAACTAGCTGAGCCACTGCTCATTGCTAAGCAGTTATCAACCTGCTTTTCCATACAGCAAATTTATATTTGTAAATTTATGCAACTATTTTTAAGTTTACTGAGAATATACAGTATTTAAATGGCTAGTATTTTGGATGCTATGGGTTCCCTGGATTTGCAAAATGGTGCGCCTGCCTTATAAATCAAAGAAATGGATTAGTAAATCGTGCACATGATGGAACAAATTAGTAAATAATACAAACGATTTACTTATTTTTCTTGGATGTCATGTAAGGGGATCCATAGTAATCAATTATTTAATGCTGTTCTGATTTGGTTTACAACCGGAAAAATGGTTATACAAATAATAACAGACACTTCCTTTGCTGCACTGAGAAATCACACCTACTTTATATTGGTCACATACAGCTTGAAAAGCAGTGTGTGTGTGTGTGTGTGTGTGCTTATACCGGAAATATCAAGTGACTAATAGATTTAACAGGTTCTTTGAATTAGTGCTTGGTGACTTCCACAGACATCTTGCTTGACAAATATGGCATACATTTTACAGATTTTGATGTTTTTTACTGTTCTGTTGTCTTCAAATGGTAAATTATAGATAAAACTATTTCTTCAATCTCCATATCTATAGCTTTACCTGTAAGAGATGAAAAGTTTGATCAGTCACAGTTTGATGCTCTTCCACTGTTCAGGTCTGGACCGCTGGAACACAGGATGGACAGAGGTCACCTTCAGCGCCTCTCTGAAATCTGAAGTCTTTCTCCCATGTCACTTTAATATGAGCCTTAACAGTGAAACAGACACTGAAATCGACCCACAATTCCGATGGAGCTCCTCTTCTAAGGATCACGAATAATGGCATTATCTACTTTGATAGGACAGATGGACGAGTGAGTGTTTTTCCCCTTCTGTTCAAAGAAGGAAACTTCTCCATCCTCGTCCACGATCACGTCTTTTGTGTCATCTGAGTTTTAAGTTTTATAGTTCTTTTGAGTATTTTTGATTATACTTGAGACTGTTTTTGTCACATTATCCTTACTTTACTGTAGTATAGTTTTTTTTTTTTCGGGGACTTTTCTGGTGTATTTAAATGTAAAATATTCTAGAAACTATAATTACTTCTGGTTGTCAACGTAGACTTTATATCCAAAATAAAAAAAAATCTTTGTTAATATTAAACAGATTATTTACATACTGAGTAGAAATACCAATTTAAAAAAGTGCCTAAGTATATCTCAGGATAGTCAGGATATCTTTGTTCTGAAATGTTAGTTGGCTTACCTAAAAATAAGTAAAAAATTTTCTAGTAGTGTATAATTAAATGAAATGTACAGTAACTAATGTATAATTAAATAGTCACTATTCGATTAGTATCTAATAGCAGAAAGCTATCTAATGAATATCTTTAGCCTACACTAAAGTCAAGCCATGCAGCTTTATTTATATAGCGCTTTATAAAATACAGATAGTTTCACAGCATCTTTTCAGTGATAACAGGAAAATGATTCAGTGAGTTCATTTCAACTGTATAACAGCTCTAAATGAAAATAGTGTCACTGTTCTGGTGAAGTCAGCTCAGTGTTGATTCAGTTCTGTTGTAAAGATTATCAGTTATTAAATGAGTTCATTTCATTTCAGCAAGTACTACTTTACCTAATGGAATGGATATAGCTAAAAAGTAAGTTGCACGAAAACCGACATTTTAGGGAATAGATGTTAAAACGGCTTGCTATAGAACTTGATTTATTAACTTGTATAATATAGTGAAGCATACTATAAAGAAAGGGAACTAAAATTATGATTTAGACAGTGTTATTTTTAAGGTCATGTAGAGGAAACACTTTCACAGTCATGTCATTTTCACAGTCATGTTGTGGTTGTTGCAAGAGGATCTTTAAATAAACTAGCTCATGCAGAGGCAATACATGCAAACACCTGCTCTTGTGGCTGGGGCACAATCTCCATTTTTCTTTTTACTTTGTTAATTTTGACTTGACAATCAAATATTATTGTTTAAAATCAAGGTATTATTTTTGTGTTTCTAAGGATATATATATATCTCTCTCTATATACCTCTATGTAAATTAAGGCTGCGATTGTTATCCAACAAGATGTAATTTCTGTCATAAGGTAAGTATAAGCATATAACTAGCATATGACATCAGTGATGCAGTGATTAAAGGATTTGTGAATGAGTTGATCAAGAATCATCTCTGTTATGCTGCACTCAGTAGTTTTGCAATAGGGCATAAGAAGTTGATCTTGCTTTGACTTTGCTACAGGATGTGGTAGTAGAAATGGAAACCAGGCAAGTAGCCTGGCGTTTGCAGCCTCAAAACACAATAATGCAAAAAGAAAATCTATCTATCCTCAGCCCTTAAAGTCATCAAATCTATTACAAAACATTTTTCACTGTTTGCAATTTGTTTTAACACTAATCTGACAGTAGAAAATGATTATATGCCATGTTACTGCCTAAATGTCAAGTAACTTGGGGTATGAATTTGCAGCTCTAAACCGCCACATGAAAAGAGTCGGTGTGTGTGAACTTACAGGAAATAACATGTGAAGGACATCAGCCTACATTTTCTCTAACTCTGATTTGGTCTTGCAAACTTTGACATCTCGAATGACATGCGTCATGTACATTTCACATCTTTGGATATTTTTTGGTGCTTTGTGTTCACATGGTAGGTTCAAAATACCAGTATTTATTATCGAACATGATGAAGGCTAACATACTTATATATATAATATACTGAATTGGCTATTTTTTGCTGCCCCTCCATTTTAGCTCTGGACCGCTGGAACACAGGATGGACAGAGGTCACCATCAGCGCCTCTCTGAAATCTGAAGTCTTTCTCCCATGTCACTTTGATAGAAGCCTTAACAGTGAAACAGACACTGTGAAATGGACCCACAATTCCGATGGAGCTCCTCTTCTAAGGATCACGAATAATGGCATTATCTACTTTGATAGGATAGATGGACGAGTGAGTGTTTTTCCCCTTTTGTTCAAAGAAGGAAACTTCTCCATCCTCATCCACGATCTGGAGCCTTCAGATATCGGCCCATACTTTTGTGAGCGGAGCGGTGAACGCTGGAGAGTGGAAATCCTATCAGAGCCTCCAGTTGAGAGTAAGTTTAGTCCCTGCATGGGAAAGTCTTTCAAATTCATTTAGAGGAATCATGAAATGGTGTGAGGATTGCAATTTATTCAATGTAAATATTATAATTATTATAACATGATTCATTTTACATTTATTTAACATAACATTTTTATTTCTGGCACAGAAACTGTGGAGAACTCTTATCATAACTCCTTGGGGGTTTTTTTTGCTGGAGCTGGACTTTTCACTCTTCTTTGTATTGTATTTTATCTCACTGGTGAGCATTATACTTTTCATTCATTATCCAAAGTAAAAATTCAATGAATTAGTGTTTACTTAGAGAATTGATGAACTGACTCCAATTTGTTTGTTTGTAAAACAATATGCAGGCTTAAATAACCGTTGTATGAAATGTATGAGATCATCCATTATGAGCTCTATTAATGAAGAACACGATGAAGGTAAGTTCAGTAAAAATTATTTGAATGAGATTTCAAGAAGATTGAGATTGTGAAGAAATGATTGATAGATTTATTAATGGCACTTATGCCAGGCGATACTGTGTTTATACAGATAATGATAAAAAATGACTTGCAGCAGCAATTTACATTAAATTCCAAGTAAGTTTTCAATTACTGCTTATGTGGTTTGAAAAAAGCTGATAATGCAATGTGAAATTTATGTCAATTTTCTATATCAATGTTGTAGATGTCATACTCTTTTGTTTTTCAAGAACATGATTCTTCAAGTATTGATGGGTTATAATTAAATAGAGGTATGAAAAACATCAGCATTAACCCACTAGTGATTATTTTGAAGCTGGTACGTGTCTTAAAAAAGGCGGTAGCTAAAAAGTGGCTAAATGGGACTAGAGGCTTTCAAGGAGATTAAAAAAGACCAAAAAGTTAAAGTTAAATTACCACCTTTCCACCCTCATATCCCCCTGAGACAAGAGATTTATGTATTTTTTGTCTGTAAAAAATCCTCTGATGACGCAAAAATACTGCGCTCTGTTACCGGTAGATGTGGCTTCCTAGGCCAGCGAAGCAAGTGCATTCTGGGAGTTGTTGACTTTCATCCACATACACCAAAAATAAAATTTCTGGCTGTCTAGAAAACTACAAATTCAAAAATAATTTCACATTTCTACACATTCATCTTTTCAAAGGTGAAGTATCCTTTTAAGCTCAGTCTGTATTTACAGCATCGTAATGATTGTAATTGTGCTCTTACAAACTAATCTAACTCAAACGTGAAGGGAAAATGTTTTTATAGATAAAAATGGAAAGAGTTTTCGGAAGCTTATTGATGGTGACGTTGAATTTGTGGGATCGTGGTGTAGTTCGTTTATAGCCTTTACTTCTGGCGACTGCATTTAGGCTTCAAAATTCATAAAAGTTGTGTCCATCTGTGATAACTAACTTGATGGACAAAACGGGCAAGTATCATAAACTTTTGTTGATCACTGAGCTTGTTTTTAGCGATAATCCAAAAGCCTATATGGGTTTTTGTCGAGGGAACCAGTGTGATGCTAACCGCCAGTTGGCCTACAAAGTGACATCATACCTGCACCACATTATTGAGCTCAGTTATGCTAATTAAGCAAGCTAAAATGTGTATATATATTTTTTCTTATCAGCATTCAGAACTCCAGATCCAAAGGATTCTACAGTATGGCAGAGAATAACCTACAAGACTGTTTCAGTCAACTGCAAATGAAGAAATGCTGGCAACAGTAGGAAATAAAAACAGGATTCTCTATAGATTATCAATCATGTAAATTGATGTGAATATGAACTTTTTTTGTGTGCAGTGCACATATCATTTACATGCAAACAAACAATAACACGCTTCAGGTGTACAATACGTAGGCTACTGTATACTAAATGTGTCAACTTCTCTATATTTTAGTAATCTTTGTCAAAAATTTCTGAAAAACGTTTATTCCTATAGGTTATTTTAAACTCTAGTCGTGGGAAGCTGTGAAAAAAATGTGTTGTGTTAGGCTCGGTTTGGTTGACTTTTTGTTCCAAAATGTTTGTCTATTGTGTTTGCAGTTCAGTTCAGTCTTGATTAATCTCTAGTTAGTTCCCTTAGTTACTAGTTGCATTCACCTGTTGGTCTCCACTCATTATTCCTTATTTTATTCCTTAGTATTTAAACCCTTATTGTTTCCTCTGTTCATTTTGTGTCATCTGAGTTTTAAGTTTTATAGTTCTTGTGAGTATTTTTGAGTATATTTGAGACTCTTTTTGTCACATTTTCCTTACTTTACTGTAGTATAGTTTTTTTTTCGGGGACTTTTCAGGTGTATTTAAATATAAAAAATTCTATAAACTATAATTACTTCTGGTTGTCAACGTAGACTTTATATCCAAAATAAAAAAAAATCTTTGTTAATATTAAACAGATTATTTACATACTGAGTAGAAATACCAATTTAAAAAAGTGCCTAAGTATATCTCAGGATAGTCAGGATATCTTTGTTCTGAAATGTTAGTTGGCTTACCTAAAAATAAGTAAAAAATTTTCTAGTAGTGTATAATTAAATGAAATGTACAGTAACTAATGTATAATTAAATAGTCACTATTCGATTAGTATCTAATAGCAGAAAGCTATCTAATGAATATCTTTAGCCTACACTAAAGTCAAGCCATGCAGCTTTATTTATATAGCGCTTTATAAAATACAGATAGTTTCACAGCATCTTTTCAGTGATAACAGGAAAATGATTCAGTGAGTTCATTTCAACTGTATAACAGCTCTAAATGAAAATAGTGTCACTGTTCTGGTGAAGTCAGCTCAGTGTTGATTCAGTTCTGTTGTAAAGATTATCAGTTATTAAATGAGTTCATTTCATTTCAGCAAGTACTACTTTACCTAATGGAATGGATATAGCTAAAAAGTAAGTTGCACGAAAACCGACATTTTAGGGAATAGATGTTAAAACGGCTTGCTATAGAACTTGATTTATTAACTTGTATAATATAGTGAAGCATACTATAAAGAAAGGGAACTAAAATTATGATTTAGACAGTGTTATTTTTAAGGTCATGTAGAGGAAACACTTTCACAGTCATGTCATTTTCACAGTCATGTTGTGGTTGTTGCAAGAGGATCTTTAAATAAACTAGCTCATGCAGAGGCAATACATGCAAACACCTGCTCTTGTGGCTGGGGCACAATCTCCATTTTTCTTTTTACTTTGTTAATTTTGACTTGACAATCAAATATTATTGTTTAAAATCAAGGTATTATTTTTGTGTTTCTAAGGATATATATATATCTCTCTCTATATACCTCTATGTAAATTAAGGCTGCGATTGTTATCCAACAAGATGTAATTTCTGTCATAAGGTAAGTATAAGCATATAACTAGCATATGACATCAGTGATGCAGTGATTAAAGGATTTGTGAATGAGTTGATCAAGAATCATCTCTGTTATGCTGCACTCAGTAGTTTTGCAATAGGGCATAAGAAGTTGATCTTGCTTTGACTTTGCTACAGGATGTGGTAGTAGAAATGGAAACCAGGCAAGTAGCCTGGCGTTTGCAGCCTCAAAACACAATAATGCAAAAAGAAAATCTATCTATCCTCAGCCCTTAAAGTCATCAAATCTATTACAAAACATTTTTCACTGTTTGCAATTTGTTTTAACACTAATCTGACAGTAGAAAATGATTATATGCCATGTTACTGCCTAAATGTCAAGTAACTTGGGGTATGAATTTGCAGCTCTAAACCGCCACATGAAAAGAGTCGGTGTGTGTGAACTTACAGGAAATAACATGTGAAGGACATCAGCCTACATTTTCTCTAACTCTGATTTGGTCTTGCAAACTTTGACATCTCGAATGACATGCGTCATGTACATTTCACATCTTTGGATATTTTTTGGTGCTTTGTGTTCACATGGTAGGTTCAAAATACCAGTATTTATTATCGAACATGATGAAGGCTAACATACTTATATATATAATATACTGAATTGGCTATTTTTTGCTGCCCCTCCATTTTAGCTCTGGACCGCTGGAACACAGGATGGACAGAGGTCACCATCAGCGCCTCTCTGAAATCTGAAGTCTTTCTCCCATGTCACTTTGATAGAAGCCTTGACAATGAAACAGACACTGTGAAATGGACCAACAACTCCAATGGAGGTCCTCTTCTAAGGATCATGAGCAATGGCAGTATCTACTTTGATAGGACAGATGGACGAGTGAGTGTTTTTCCCCTTCTGTTCAAAGAAGGAAACTACTCCATCCTCATCCACGATCTGGAGCCTTCAGATATCGGCCCGTACTTTTGTGAGCGGAGCGGTGAACGCTGGAGAGTGGAAATCCTAGAATCGGAGCCTCCATTTGAGAGTAAGTTCAGTCATTTGAAGTATGTAAGAATGGAGCTTATTGTGACTAGGGGACGTTGTAAGTATCTCAATGTAGAACAGTTATCACATGTGTTTTTAATAAAACAAACATTATGGTAAAAAAGCATGTTGCCAGAAAATCACTGGTGGAAACAGTATTTCATTGCAAAATGACGAATTGGTGCCTGTATATACAGTATAACTTAAAGTGTCTTTCCTTAAGTGTTATAATGTTAATTTACCAATCCACTTGAAACATCTTTTTTACACTAAAATGAATTGAAGACCATCAGAGCCAACCATACTGAATCAGAGTTCATTGCAAGCTTGTTCATAAAACATGGCCAACACAAAACACATGCAAGGCAACCCACTTGATGCTAAATTAATGCACGGATGGACGGAAAAACATAATGTACATCACTGATAACAAAACTAAGGAGAAAAATAATTATATAAAATATATGCACTGTAATAAATTATATAGTCAGTAAGTCAATGCTGTTCATGTTTTTACATTAACTTATCGAACTAATTTAAGCAATTATATGAGATTCAGCTCGATATTTAAAGTCAGTTTAATGTAATTTTGATTACTTTTGATATTTGATCCCTTCTGTAATGATTTGTATTTTTCTTGTATTCTGTAAAGAATCGTGAGGTGCAATCATCTCACAATCATGCACATCTTTCCTTTTACTGTTTTCCACCATTATTCTGGTAATTTAGTTTTAATTTTCAAAAAAAAAAGCACATATCTGACAGCATTTTAATGTAAATTGATATTAGGTTTTTACTTTGTCCTTTTTACAGTCCATGTTGGGGTTTTTTGGTCACACTTTATTAGGGCCTGAGCACCGATGGTGAGAGGACCCTGTTGGAATTTCTCTGTTTATAGATCTTTAATTTACTACTAATGTTGTTATGTACTTATTGTGTTCATATTGAGGTGGGATATGTATAATGTTAGGGACATGTTTGGTGGTATGGGTTGGTTTATGTGGGTTAAGGGGTAAAGGAAGTTTGAAAGTATTTCAACAATGCTTTGATTTTTTTAAATCATTTTTATTTTGTGTTTCATGAATTTCATACTGTTTGCATTTTGCTGAAATCCTGCTGTAATTGTCCATGTAGGAAGACCTGGTGAGTTAAATCCCTGGTTCTACTTTGCTGCTGGAGCTGGATTGTTTATTCTCCTTTTTATTGGAATAAGTCTGTTTTCAAAATATTGTGGTGAGCGATGGTTCCTTAAAAAAGTATAATTCTTGTATTTACACAAACTAATGTTACAATATCAGCTCTGTTTAAAAGTATTCTCTTCTTTTGGACAGCAAGATCATCCAAATCTGATCCTGGGAATGGAGTACAGAGTGAAGGTGAGCAGAGATGTTCAGTAAATGACATTCTGTGGAGTTTATTGACCTTTATGAAAACCTTTTGACTCTTAGGAAATAATCCACCTGTGGAAACACAGAGTACAGAAAGAAGTGAACAGAGAAACACAAACAACAGGGGTAAGAAACATCAATTAAATGATCTACTTAGAAGCCAGTCTTCTGCAACACACAAGGTGAACACTTAAAAATCCACGAAAGGCATTGCATTATTAGAATAGGTCTAGCGTAATTTGGATGCCACTTGGTTGGGACAGAAATATTATACAATACAATGCTAAGAATAAAAATGTTTGTCTTGATCCTATTTCTGGAGGTCTGAGACGGGGTTTCACAACAGTTTATGGTATGTTTCTCTTCTTTTCACCGTTCACTATAGTGACAAACTTGTGCAAACTGTGAGATTTTACATTAGTCAAGTTTGTTTCAAATGAATTATGTTTTCATTATGATTTGGGGTCAAATTATATAAAATGTATTTTCTTTTTTCATGTCAAGAAAATGATGTACCTGCTCCAAATCGAAGTCCTGCTGTGCAGCAGAGGCAAGATCCTCAGAGAGGTGACTTGTTGATTTATTCATTATTACTAGGTAAATTTAAGATAAAACTATACAAATCTAATAAAAAAAAAAACAGTTTTTAGAGCCGTTCCTGATCCACCTGCAAGTCATCCATCAGATCCAAAACCATACTATGGTAAGACAATGTTTGTGTTTGGAAAAACTGATTAGCTGTATATGTGCTAAGGATGGAAATAACCCAAATATCTGTTAAATATTTCAGTCAACCAGCAAGAGCTCTCCATTCCAGGCAATGCTGGAAAAAAACGGAAAAAACAAAAACGTAATTGTTCATTGTTCGGTTTAAAATGTCACTTGAATGAAACAATGTGTATTATATGGCACTTTTTTTTAAACCAAACTATCTTAATTGTCATCTTGTTTTTCTTTGGCAGATTTTCAGTTTAAAAATCCAATATATACGGACTCTGCTGTGAGAAGTCAGATGTCATAATCCAATTCCACAGAATCCTCGTTTCAGTCTGCTTAATTGTTCATTTCAATCACAGTTCAATATCAAAATAAATGCTGATGTTTAACATTGATTAATGGAAATCATTCATTTTATTAAAACAATGTTGTGATATGATAAAACGAATGCTTCTAATATATTATCCTGCTACCTCCCTTGTTTTAATACAGACAGCAGTTGGTGCATTTTATTTGTTCAGTTGTTCAGAAAACATATGGGTGAGAAAATTTCTCAAAAAAAAAAAAAAAAAAAAAAAAACAAATAAA
>JAOTRC010000003.1:7772078-7784850 GCA_027497675.1 Cyprinella lutrensis
AAAAAAAAAAAAAGCCAGATCTTTACATTTTTAAGGAGTTGCAATATGTTCCTCTTAGACTATTAGATACACTGTTGGATATCTTAACTGAGGTCATTAGTTTTCTGAACATAATCAGTCATAAATATATCTCTCTTTTCAAGTCATAAATCAAATTTCATCTAACGTGTTGTTTCAAAGAAACGTTGCACATCTAGCATTCGTTTACAAGAAGGCTAGGCTACAGTAGGCCTACCATCATGGGTGTGAAGTGTTTTAGTATTACTATCGATTTTATTTGTTTTTGTTTGATATTTTATTGTACTTATTTTGCACATACATAATATAATGCACTCCACACTGAATTATAAAGTTTTTACACACAAATGATCGTCGTTTCGTCATTGAGGAACTAGTGAACAGAGCTGCCTTCAGTCATCATCCTGTGCAGCAGATGGCGCTAATGCGTTTTCATTAGCTGTGAGTAAGAACAGATATGAGTTCAAACCGTTCAAAACGCTCAACTAACAACTTGTAAACAAGATGAAATAAGGTCTTCTGCGCCATTAATACGACTTATTAATATTCTTCCGAGCTTTTAAAAATCGTTTCATGAGCTCAAACAATACTTCGTTGGATAAATAGCAGGTGAACGAATAGACATGTCAAAAGCAGAGAAGAGCAGTGAGACGGAGCATCACGAATCAAAAAAGCTGCCTATTTATCGGTACAAAGACAAACTCATTCAGGCTGTGAAGGAAAATGCCTTCCTAATCGTAACGGGAGAAACTGGAAGTGGAAAAACAACTCAACTCCCTCAGTACTTGTACAAAGCAGGTAAGTTAAGTTTGTATGTTCTTGACCGCTAATGAACTGGAATGGACGTGCACGTCCGTTCATTTACTGTGGATCTATCGTTCCTCTTCATGCCTCTGTTTCTGTTCAGGTTTTTGCAGGAAGGGCAGGATTGGTGTGACCCAGCCCAGGAGGGTTGCAGCCATCACTGTAGCCCAGAGGGTCTCTCATGAATTGGGGGTTAGGCTGGGTGAGGAGGTGGGATACCAAGTGCGCTTTGATGACTGCTCAACACAGGTAGGAGATAACAAACACATGTTATCACTGTTACCATATTACACATAATAGGACTATGCAGAAATCTTAATATACACTACCGTTCAAATGTTTGGAGTCAGTAAGATTTTTTTTTTTTTTTTTTTTTTTGGTGGAGGAGATTTATTTTTTATACAGCAAGGATGCATTCAAATTGATGCCCAATAATTTTATGTCACAAAAGATTTCTGTTACAAATAAATTTCTGTTTCAAAAGTGAATAAATTGATTTTTTTTTTCATTTAAAATCTGCATAGTGTAAATGAAGTACAAAAATATATTACCACAGTGCTTTATAAGTATTTAATATTTTCTTAAATATCATTTTTCACAGTGTGGATCTGTCAAAATAAAAATAATAATAATAAAAAAACTTTAATGGAACAAACATGTTAATTTATTTTATCTGTTTTTTATTTTCTTACTCCCTCCAAGATAATGAATTACACATTTGATGATTTTTAGGCTGTAGCTGCTCTTTAAGGTTGCAAGAGATATCTTTAAACCAAGCGCAAGTAGTGATAAATGCTTTTCACACAAAGTAAATTGAAATAATATAGTATTTGTATTTATTAGAGTACATGTGAAAGTAAACTCGACCAACAAGGTATGGGCAGTTGCTGTAATTTTTAATGTGTTGGTATTTTTCTTTCTATCAGGACACTGTGGTTAAATACATGACAGATGGCTGTATGCTGAGGGAGATTCTTGCAGACCCCAGTTTAACACACTACAGCATTGTGATCCTGGATGAAGCCCATGAGAGGAGTCTGAATACAGTATGTGGACTTTATATGTGCAATTTGTGCTTTTTCTTGTGAAATAATGACAATCGTCTGAAGTTTTTATTTATATAGTGGTCTTTTTTTATAGTTTCCAAGCTCTGCAGTGGTACCATCGTACATTAAGTGTGTCAGATTGTAATAACATGGTACTCTAATGTACTTAATATAATAGTGTGGCATTACTATATAAAAAATAAAAAATAAACCTAGGTAATACTGTGGTTCTTTGGTTTTATTGCTAGTTGCAGCTTCATAAAATTACTAAAAACAACTAAATTGTTTGTTTTTCAGGATGTTTTGCTTGGGTTACTCAAGAAGACTCTGTCGAAAAGGTCCCATGGCCGCAAAACACCCCTCAAAGTGGTGGTGATGTCAGCGACATTAGAAACGGAAAAGCTCAGCTCTTTTTACGGACACTGTCCCGTATTCACGATTCCTGGGCGTACTTATCCGGTGAAGGAGAAATTCTGTAATCTGATCGGTCCAAAAGACAAAGATAGTTCCCTGTATGTCAAAGAGGTGTGTTGTGATCATGAGCATTATTACAAACTTTATTACAAATAGTGTGGTTGCAGGGAAACTTTATGTTTGAAACACTAGAACCTGTAAATGTCTTCTGTTTGTGATCCATAGGTGGTAAAGGTGGCTTTAGATGTGCACACAAATGAAGCAGCTGGTGATATTTTGGTGTTCCTAACTGGTAAGCTCAGAAGAGATGTACACTATTGTTCATATTTTTGGGGTTTAAAAAAGCTGTTTTTTTTCTAACTACCAATTCATCAAAGATTCCTGAAAAAACATATAATACAGTTTCCACAAAAATATTAAGCAGCACAAATGTTTTCAACATGGATAATAAAAAGAAATATTTTCCTGAGCAGAAAATCAGCATTAGAATGATTTCTGAAGGGTCATGTGACACTGAAGACTGGAGTAATGATGCTCCAGAAATCCAGCTTTGCATCACAGGAATAAATTACATTTTAAAATATATTTAAAATAAAAAAACTGGTGTGACATCATTTCAAACATAATCAGGTTTATTTTGGGCTTGTTTTGGGACTTCGAAACAGCTTCCCTAAGTGAACTTTCTAGAAAAGTTCACTTAGGAAAGCTGTTTGGCGTTGGGATGTTCCCTAACAGTTTACCACTGCTCACATATTTTTTAACTCATTTTCACCTGAAAGAACGATAAAGAATTTTGCTGGATATATTGTGCCCTTAAGAGACTTCTTTCAAAAACATCTTACCCACCTTAAAATTTGAAATGGGAGTTTTGCAGATTTTCAATGGTTAGAATACCTTTATTTGATATGTTCAATATTTGTCTTTAGTTTGTAGCTCTGTGCTTGTGTTTTTGAACAGGACAGTTTGAAATCGAGAAAGCCTGCGACTTGCTTTTTGAGAAGGCTGAGATCTTAGACTACCGTTACGATGTCCATGACCAAACTGTTGAAGGCCTTCTCATCCTACCTTTGTATGGATCCATGCCAACAGGTTAGCCTGTCTTAAGATTTGTCTCATATGCAAAATTTCACTCTATTTTGACTTTAATTCTAAATTGATCAATGCATGTTTTGTTATATTTTGTTGGGCTTTTTTTACAGATCAACAAAGGCAAATATTTCAGCCTGCGCCAAAAGGTGTGAGAAAGTGTGTGGTTGCGACGAATATTGCTGCAACTTCACTCACGATTGATGGAATCAGGTAGAAACAAATCGCATAGTATTACACAAGCATCAGTTACTCAATAATAAAGCAGCAGAAATTAAAAATTGCTTGATTGTGGTTTGAGAAAATATTTCGAAACTAAACAACATTTATGTTTTTGTGTTGTGTTATAGATATATCGTTGACAGTGGATTTGTGAAACAACTAAACCACAACTCAAGAGTTGGATTGGATATTTTGGAAGTGGTACCAATTTCAAAGTACGTGTCAGTATGTTTCATTTAGATTTTTTAATTAAGGTTTTTAAAAAGGTTTTTTTTTAATCGTTTTATTATTAGTATAATTACTTCATTATATTTTTGCTATGAATATAGCATTTGAGGCTTTTATTTTGAATAAATGATTTAAATTGAGCGTGGGTTATGCTATTTGTAAAAAGCTGTTTAGTGGTGTATTGACTAGTTTGTCCAAATAGTGAAAAACAGTTTTATTTTATTCTGTTCTGATAATGTTTCACCACAGAAGCGAGGCTCAGCAGAGAGCGGGCAGGGCTGGGCGAACATCTGCAGGAAAATGCTTCAGGATTTACAGTAAAGAGTTCTGGGACAAATGCATGCCAGACTACACCATTCCAGAGATTCAACGGACCAGTCTTACATCTGTCATTCTCACACTGAAGTGTCTGGGTGTCCATGATGTGATTAGGTAACTGCATTGTTAAATTTTTTTTAGTTTAATCGGATTTCTTAGAATTGAAATGAACACTTTTCTTTTTTAATTTTAGATTTCCTTATCTTGACTGTCCAGAGGAACGATTTATCCTGACCGCTCTGAAGCAGCTGTATCAGTATGATGCCATTGACAGGTGAAGGGAAATTCTCCCACAGTACATTGCAAGAAACTCTCATTGAGACTCTAGAATTTGTCTTCAGCATTTTTCCAGAAGCCCATCTTATCCCCAGTAATATTCACTCGACATGTCAATAAAGGCACACACTGTTTTTTGTTCAATGTGCCAGTTCTGTAATCCGAGTTAAATACAATGCTAAAATCAGTTTTTTGTGACAGGAGAGGTCATGTTACCAGACTGGGGAGGCTAATGGTGGAGTTCCCTCTTCCTCCTAATCTTACTCGTGCTTTACTCAAAGCTGCAGCTCTTGGGTGTGAGGACATAATGCTGCCCGTGGCCGCCATGCTGTCAGTAGAGAACATCTTCATTCGACCAGGTAATAGTTCCTGAATGTTATCATTAATGTCTGTTACTGAAAATTCATCTTTTAGATTTTAATTGATTCTCTTATAGTGTTTAATCAAAATATTAAATCTCGATCTACCGGTGAAAATGACAGACTTCTCTCTGGTATTTTTTACTACAGACTGCAAGCTCGTTTCCTTTTTTGAATGCAATGGCCAGATATCAAAATCCAATCAACAACCAATGCATAGAACTAAATTCCCGCCCTACATTTCTTTTTTTTTTTGACAATCCGTTTCACGTTGACGTCACAATACAGAAAAAAGGCGTGTCGCAAGTTTCATTGTGAGCTATAAGTAGTTATTCCATGTCACATAATCTGGTCAACCTAGACTTAAATTTTCTCATAGTGTACATGGCATCATCACCTATTTTCTCACAGTGTCTGAAACTTTCATCTATCTGCTCTGATTGGTCAGATGGGCCAGTCTGTGATTGGTCATTGAGGGTTGAAAACAAATTAATATTAATATCTGAAAAAGTATAGCACTGATACAGACTAATTATTTTCACATTATTGCAGAAAACCAATAAATGGCCCTTATTAAAATCTTCTACTATTAAGATAAAATCTACTTCTACTATTTCTAAATAAATGAAAAAAAACGAAAGAAAAATTAAACGCTACAAGTGAGACTAGCCATCACAATATTATAATGTATTGTAGTCTCTCTCTCTCTCTCTCTCTCTCTCATATTTATATATATTTTTTCTTCTGTTTATATTATTGTTATTGTATTTCATAATCCCCCTCCCCCAATATACTAATAATATTTTACCCCCCTCCCAATATACTAATAATACTAATAATATTTTACAGTAAAATTAAATATCCTCTCCTATTAAATCTAACACCACTATTTGGAATATTGGAATAATCCAATATTGGAATCATCTAATATATTAGATAATTTCAATATTTTTTTTTTTAGGTAAACCAGAAGGACAAAAAGAAGCAGAAATTCGACACAAAGAGATAGCAGCTTCTGTTGGCGGCTCCAATGATTTCCTCATGCTGCTCTGTGTCTTTCAGAAGTGTAGAGCAAGGTAGACCATGAAGTTTGAACGAAAGACTAAATAAATCCAGAAAATCATGTGACACGATGGGATTCATTCATATTTTGGTTCTTCTAATAGCGACCATCCATCCGCCTGGTGCAAAGAGAACTGGATCCATTGGCGCGCAGTGAAGTCAGCCTTCAGCGTTGAGACACAGCTGAGCGAGATTCTTCAACGCCTGAAGCAGGTAAGTCAGATTTTCTCTACAACAGTAATTGCTTTTACTTTCGTTATTTGAATTCTTACGACTTGTTCTTTTTTATGTAGCAGAAAGACTTTCCACATGAGACGTTTGAGGGAAGTAGGAATGAACTGCTGCGCCAGTGCCTTTGTCTGGGTTATTTCACCAATGTAGCCAGGCGGTGAGCACCACACTGTCATTTTTATTACATAAAATATATTTATTAAAGGCAGTATTAAAGCTGTTTTGTTTTCCTCAGATCTGTTGGGAAATCATTCTGCACCATGGACGGACATGGGTCCAACGTTGTTATTCACCCTTCATCATGTGTAAGGAATTAAATCCATCCAAAAGTTCAAGCAAAATCACTCTCATTTAAAGTCATTATTTACTCACACACAATCGTGTCATTTCTAAGCTTGTTTACATTTGTGTATGATTATTTTAACCTATTCAGCTCTTTGGTGAAGAACTGCAGCTGGACTGGATCATCTTCCATGACGTGTTGGTCACCTCACGGGTGTACGTGAGAACAGTTTGCCCCATCCGTTACGAGTGGGTGAAGGACCTGTTGCCGAAGCTGCACGAAATCGATGTCTATGAGCTTAGTAGTGTCGCAAGGGAAGAAGTAACGGATGAAGAGATGGCCCAATGGGAAAAGAAAGAAGCAGCAAAAAGACAAGCAGGTGCGTTTGAAAAGGCTGAACTACATTTTACTTGTCATATATTTGTTTATATTACTTCTTTTTTTTTTGTTTAAATAGAGGCCATAGAAGATGCGGCAAAGAAACTGGAAAAGAGGAATGACGAAAGCTCAATCACAGATGCTCGAGCTCGCTACTTGGAGCGAAAACAGCATCGGCTACAAAGAAAGGGTACATGAGAGGATCATATTTTCACCACAGATTCTGAAGCCGCTGAATATATGAAAGACTTTTTTAATCTCAGATTTCGGATCATAATCCTGCCACAGCACTCTGGTCCTGTGGATTTTGATATGGCTTTTCAGTCACTATGTGTAAAACACATATTTTTAAAACTTTTACATAAATAAATGTTGTTGGTTTTTTTTAGTGCTTTTTGATTTTGGGTGTTATTTTATTACATCTTTAGAATGCAGACTAAAGATTTTAAAGCACAAAAAAATATTCATTTTTGATTTGTCCCAATGACCCGAATCATTTTAGATTTCAATTTTTGACATTGAAAGGGGTGTCGATGTGACCCATGGAGGAAACTCTGATCTAAGATATGTTTTAGGTAATATATCCGATCATCAGATCAGTCAGAAGAAGTCAGGTCTGTAGAAATGATGTACGGAGAATACCTAACTTTGACAGTTTGCTTTTGTAACAAAAACATTAAGATATGATGTATAAATGTATATTTTTCATCATTTTGAATTCAGGTGCACTTATTTTCGTTTATTGTTCACATCATTTGGTTTGTTTAGACATCTTTTAGGTTATGTTTCCGACCTTAGAGGCTGACGGGGAAGAAATGTGTTTCTCGGGACCACTTGAAGGCTGTATCGCACGTCACTTTTTTTAACAGTCAATGGTCACAACACGCTTTAAAAATTAAATACCCGCGGTACTCAGAAAACGATTCAGTGAAGGATTCATTCACTTAATAGATTCATTTAAAAATAACGATTCGTTCACGAGCGCACTACCACTAGAGCGCAGCCGGAACTGACGTCCTTAAAATATGAAGAACTGAATGATGTGGCAAAAATGAAACGAATTATTTAACACTTATTAGACTACTCATACCGTAGCTTATAAATCAAATATAAAATATTAAGAGTACAAACGCTTATATACACCAAACCAGTGCTTCATTCATCGCCCGCTTGATAAACAAAATCCCTAAAATCGCGAATGTCCTTCCGCCGCAACGTCCGCGCTGCTGCTTCCGGATTGTCAGTCTGAGCTGTTTCCGCCGCCATTGCGGGTCTGAGCGAGTCCCATCCGTGCAGAGAGGGGAGAAAAAACATCAACCATCTGGCGGATTGGCTTGACACGACGAAAACACGACACTTGCGTTCTCTGTATAATATAACCACCAGTCTTGCATTTAATCTGTTTTGAATCGAGGGTGTCAGCGGAGAGGAGGTCGTCGCTCGCTAAAGCTAGGGAGAATTTTTGCGTGGAGTCCGGCCGGGAGGATTGAGAACAGAAAGCCCAAACCATGGCTCAGATCCTTCCTATCCGCTTTCAGGAGCACCTGCAGGTGGGCTTTCACTACAGCTAAACATTAACATTTTAATAAACAGTGGCTCTACTGTAACAGAGGTGACAGTGCTAGTTAGCTTTAGCGCTAGCTCAATGAATGACCTCCCATCCATTTCAATGGCTCTGTCTCAAAGCTCGCGAGCTGCTGATCAACATCTTCCAATGCGCCTGTGATTCTAATAATACTGTGTGTTCGAATCAAAAGTTCAATTAACCCCGACAATACTAATGTTCAAATCGATTGAGTTTATATTATGGTAACTTTTACTCAAAATATGCAGTCTGGATGGGCAGGTCACTAGGTATTTTGACACAGCCTATGCAGGTGGATTCAGTGAAAGGATTAAACCAGCTTTATAAAGCTGCATACATCATGCTGTGATTTATTTTGTCGGTTGAATAAAACGTGACTCAAAAACATTAATAAATAATAATCAAAAACATAAATAATAATAATGATTTTAAATGTGAATCTCACAATCGTGTATTCACCTTTAAAAACCCATTTATAAGACGTTTGGTCAAAATGACGTAAAATTTGACGCATATATGGCTGGCACAGATTTAACGAATCGATTCTGATTCTCAATAAGATCTTATTTCGGTTCAATATCTATTCGTTTGGATTTATTAATTAGGCACTCTCCATAGTAAACTTTCCCTGAAAATAAACGAGCCTATAGTGTATAATATTTTGTCTTTACGTATAATGATGTATATATTTTTAGGGTAACTGACAGTTACAGCTTTAAAAACAATCTTTTCAGAAACTGATGTAATGGACATTTCAATTGATAAATTACATTTATAAGTGTTTAAATTCATTTTTGACTGTTTTTATGTCAGGTGGTACAACCCAATAGTTGTATGTGTATATACTGCATTTGTACCACCTAATAAGGAAAATGTACCAACCTACTCATACTTGAAATTAGCCATTTTTAACAGTATTTGAGAGAGATTTTCAAACCCTTTCACTCTGCTAAAAGGACCAGTTGGATGATGCATCATCACGTTTACTGTTATTACCTCATCTATTCATAATAAAAGAGCAATGTTAGCTGTTGTGCCACCCTGACATTTGAATATACAAATTGCTGGACAAAAGTTTATCAATTTAACAATTATCTCAAAAAAAAATATTAAGATACAATTTTGAATAGTTTTCTTACTCTGTTTTCAGACAGTTGCGTCACCTGATATTCTGGGGGTTTGACATAATACATAAATAATATGCATTATTTAAATGTACTAAAAATGAATTAAAACTAAAGTAATATAGGCTATGCCATGAATCTGTCAATATGCATTTGAACACAAATATATGCACATCATGTCATTGACCCCAAAACATTTGAATGCAATCTCATCTGTCTTAACTGGCTTGAGTCATTACAGTGTATTGTGTCATTGCACAGGTGCATCTCAGTGGGGGGAAATGATGGGGCTTGTGAGATTGTGCCCATATATCCTTTTTTATCCCCTATATACTTTGAAACAAACTTGCAGCAGACACATTTAAGACCTCCTGGCTGTGTATTAAAAGTAAAGCATATAGCTAGACAGCATTTTAGTACCAAAACGTGCAGTCTAGGCAGTTCACTAGGTTTTGAGAGACACCCTTTGTTTATAATGACTTCCAAATGTCATGTATAGTACACAATACTAGTGCTGTATCTACGATTTATATATATTGTTTGTCCACTCTTTACAGCTCCAGAATCTGGGCATAAACCCAGCAAATATTGGATTTAGCACCCTTACGATGGAGTCCGATAAGTTCATCTGCATCCGGGAAAAGGTGGGCGAGCAGGCCCAGGTTGTGATCATTGACATGAGCGATCCCAACACTCCCATCCGCAGGCCCATCTCTGCAGACAGTGCCATCATGAACCCAGCCAGCAAAGTCATTGCTCTCAAAGGTAAGACACTTGAACATTGGGGGGACACTTTAAGGCATGGATTATTGAATGTAATGATAATTTTTGGGATGATATTGAAATTTCCATGTGGTCCTTGTTCTGCAACCCCCTCCCACTCACTGAATGGATAGCATGATTACACCTTTTGGCTTACTGTGTTTCCCATCGAGACAGTTTAGTGTAACATAGTCTATTACCTTTGTCTCGTCAAATGACATGGTTATCGTAAAATACCCTCCATATTTGCAACAAATATGTTCATATTCTCAGCCATCTGTCTTGTTACAAATGAAAACTTGTAATATTTGGGTTAAGAATAGCCTTAAAAATGCTCATTGGAAATGTTTTTCCGTCATAAATGCTTTGTCTGTTCTTGCTTGTTTTTGTTCTTTTTTTATTTTTTTTGTTTCTTACTGCTTTCTTATGTTTGCAGACGGTGAGTTCAATTTCATCTATCCTGAGTTGTGGGATTTTGAATTGTGAAATGTGGGGCGATCTGAATGCATTTGATGTTGAATGATAGGTTAGCCATATTAGTAGGGGGTCGGGATCATGTAACATGCATGTAACTTGGCAACAGCCTGTCTTCCTCTTGTTTAGCGTCAAATTAAATCTAGTTTGTTGTTGTTGTTAGTTGAATAGTCAGCTGAGCCCTTTAATTTTATTTTTGTTTTGGCACTTGTCAGTCTACTGTTAATGCAATGCAAAGGTCTACTATGTCTGTA
The DNA here is from genome assembly GCA_027497675.1 of Cyprinella lutrensis. NCBI lineage: Eukaryota > Metazoa > Chordata > Actinopteri > Cypriniformes > Leuciscidae > Cyprinella > Cyprinella lutrensis. The sequence goes on from JAOTRC010000003.1 coordinate 7,783,003, forward strand.
AAGTGATAGATGTGCAAGGCAACATTCTAGATATATTTAACTCTGCTAGTCAACTGTAATAATGAGAAGTGGATTATGACTTTGAAAATAGCAAGATCACAATAAATACTGAATACTGTAAGATTGTCTTATAGTTGGAGTTCTGATTTGTATTGAATTATTATAATGATTTGGAAATCTTGTGTATAGCAATCAGAGGCTATAACGTATACACTACTGTTCAAACGTTTTGGGTCAGTACGACAAAAAAAAACCCCAATTCCATTAAGCAAGAATGCATTAAATTGGTCAAAAGTGACAGTAAATACATAAAAATACAAACCATTTCTATTTAGAAAAAAAAATACTTATCTATTTTTTGCATTATTAATCAAAGAATCCTGGAAAAAGTGTCACAATTTCCACAAAAATATTAAGGAGCATAAATTATTTCGACATCGATAATAATAAGAAATGTTTTTTGAGCAGCAAAATTAGCATATTAGATTTCTGATGGATCATGTGACACTGCAATCACAGGAATACATTACATTTTAAAATATATTAAAATAGAAAACAGTTCATTTTAAAATGTATTTCACAATATTGCTGTTTTTACTGTATTTGTGATCAAATAAATGCAGCCTTTGTGATACTTTTGAACCGTAGTGTGTGTGTATATATAGATATCCCACTGAGCACAGAAATTTAACTTTAGCTTTGAGTTTATATAATGTAGGCCTAAATTAATTTCACATTAATGTGTCCCTCCTCATAATTGATTACCAGGCCATATGTTTAAAAAATAAAATAAAAACTAACAATGGTTCACAAAATATACAGTGACCCCAAAAATATTTGGACACTTATTATGTCTAAGGGCCTGTTTAAACCTGCTAGCTTCATGCGTTTCTACTGATCGGATTGCTATCTGATTTGTTAAAACGGTTCCATTTACACTTGGCCTTCGCAAAACGAATATAAATCCATCTTTAGTTCCCGGCGCGTCACATGCAAATTTAACGGAGTTCACGTCAACGAAAAAAACACAGATAAGCGCTGCATTTTATTTATCATCAGCTAATTTCAAGATCAAAGATCGCAATAGGAGAGAGCGGCATCAGCACTGGTAAGATCATTAAGTCACTACTTTTAATGAAGATGATTGTGTGTTGAACATCTGGGACTTCTTTTCAGTTTTATTTGCGGCAGTTTGCGCGTCGGGACGTTGCGTGTTGCAGTAACGCTGTCATATCTGGTTATAACATGTGAGAGCGTGTAGGCTATGTGACATGTTTATCTTTTATCATTTTGGGAGGAGTAAAATGTACACGTTTGTTTTTAACAACCCACTGGTCCAGTTTGTCTGGAATGCATCTCAGACCACCTCCAGATTCGAATCCATTTCGGAGTGCGTTTACACTTGGTCTTTTCATGATCGGAAATGACCAGGTGTGAACATTTTACATTTGACAACCACAAAGTGTCCACTTTTAGTCTTTAATTTGAATTACATCAAATTATTTCTTTTGATTCTTTTTCTTTAAAATGAATATGCCACTTTGTTATGTTAATATTTTCTGTAGTCAGATTGATACAATAAGTGTGGCTTTTAAGTGTCCTAATATTTTTGGGGCCTCTGTATCTCGATAAAAAGTATAATCCAGAGATCTAATAATTTAGCCAATTGTGGTCCACATTTTAGGAGAGAAAGTTTAAAGGGATAGTCCACCTTTTTTGGAAGTAGGCTCATTTTACCACTCCCCTAAAGTTAAACAGTTGAGTTTTACCGTTTTCGAAAGTATTCAGCCGATTTTCTGATATTCAGAAGAATATCAGTAACCAGACAGTTTCTGGTCTCATTGACTC
>JAOTRC010000003.1:7821654-7831827 GCA_027497675.1 Cyprinella lutrensis
CTCTCTCTCTCTCTCTCTCTCTCTCTCTCTCTCTCTCTCTCTCTCTCTCTATTCTATCTATCTTAGTCATTCTATGTCAAATCCGTGTGTCGTTCTGTCTGTCGTTCTATTTCTGTCTGTTTCTCTCTCTCAGACAGCTTATGAACTCACTTTCATATGGCATGTTTCAGTGGTATGTTGTGCTCATCCTCCCTCAAGTGTCCCATTCTGTCAGGTAGCTTATCAGACTGGTGTTGGCTGTAATTCATATGGCAACAGCAGTCTAATAGGCTGCCTGAAATTTTGGGATTTGCCACCATCTGCATGTTTTCTGAGCTGAATTTTATGCCGTACATTTTGAACTGAACAATATTCTCTAACTGGTGAATGTTCTCTCACAGTGTGCGATGGGTCTCCTGTCTATGGATGGGTCTGTGCATTTAATGGATTATTTCCTGGTATGTGGAGGGCAGATGAATCGTATGCGAATATATTTAAGTACAACATATATTTAGCTTTTCTATTGTAAACCAACTAAATGTAGTGAGAAGATCAATCACTCTTTTTTATTGCATTCAGCTATTTCTAAAGGAGAAAGATGTCGAGGCCAATTATATATTCTACATTTACATTTCATAATCACAATAAAAAAGTATTGTGTTTGTCACACGCGTTTGATTTTTTCCCCCACTGATTATAAAGCACTAAAGTGTTAGGCCTACTAGTTTTTCCCCCATGATTTCTTTGAGGGGCCATATGTGAATGTGAACACTTCTTAATTGCGTATTCAAAAGGTCATTGGGTTTTTTATGGGGCTCTTTTATTGTTTGTGACGGCTCATTGATGCTTTATAATGCATTTACCAGAGCCGTTGAAAAATTGTGAAACTGCTGTGCTGTCTATCTTTTTTTTCAAAGAGATCGATAACCGTGCCGATCTTAAACCACGTGACCGCTTGGGTTAGATCGAGATCACGTTGCAGCTTTTCAACGGCTCTGGCTCAAGGTCAGCATTTGAAAAAAAATAAATAAATAAATAAAAAAAATTGCCAATCAATTTTTTACAGTCTATGTACCAATCGCATATTAGACAGATCGAGATGAATCCAGACAGAAACAAAAACCTCTCTCCGTCTACTACTGTTATATGAAACATCTCAGAGATTTATTCACTATCAATAACTTTTTCAATTGCAATATACAAACAATTAACAAAAAATGGGTAATCATAATAATAAACGATTGTAATTGGTAATCAATATTTTGTATAACATATATAAAACAATTCCAGAGAAATACCTAAAAAGTAGCTCTGAAAAGAATCAGAAACCAATTAAACATTAATTGTATAATCAGCAGTCATAAATAATAAGAGACAAACAAAAAACAGAGAAAAATATTGCCAATACTAATTAAATGCAGGCAATCTGTAATCATAAGTGGTAAGCTAATCATTAAAAAAATAAAAAAATATCTGGAATGGATTTCTAGTAATAAAAATAATTTTTAAAAATTCTAAATTAATATGGCCAGATGTTTGTGCTTCCATTGAAGCTCAGGTGCTCTTAGAATTATTTTCAAGTCTTGCAGGAGAAAAAAAACCCAGGGGCAAATTAAAACACTTTGAAAGTCTTATTTTTCCAGTTCAACTTATGCTGACACTGCAAACTAGGTATTCATAGGTGACTAAAAAAATGAATAAGCATCACAATTAAACATTGCTTTTATTTCATTAAAATATATTTAAAGTATTCAAATACTTATAAATGATCTATGGTAAAGTTAGATAAACAAATATTTGTATATCACAAAAGGCCCTATTTTAACAAATATATTTCTCCAGAGGCCAGTTAAATCATATAATATGGAATCAGTATTGTCAAATCTTTATGAAAGGTGTGTGTAGCTGGAGATGATCTGCTCTAGTGCAGTAAAACTGTCCATAAAATCCTCCTCAGAGATTCCAAACTTTGTATACTGATGAACATAAGCCCTACAGGGGGAAAAAGAAAAAAAAATGGTAATTAAAAAAAGACATTACTGAAATTTTTCCAGAATTAATGCTACTGTAAGTCTCACCTTGAGGCAAACATGTTCCAAGCCTTCCTAACTATATTGTCCAGTGGTTTTAGAAGGTACTGGCTGTTACTGACCAAAGTGGCAGACTTTTCATATCCATTGAAAGCTACAGGGGAGTTCCATGTGCTGAAACAATTTTCTGTTTTAAGCCACGGCACATATAACGCAGGATCCTTAAAACCATCTGTTGATTAAAGTATTTTTCATGTTAGTTTCCTATCCACCTTATGTGACCAACACTGTACGGCATAAATATTCCTTTTTATTAAATATAAATATAACTATACTGTACTTGACTGTGCAATAAAATCAACACTTAATTTTATTTTGGATGTTTTTATTAGTCTGAAAGCAGAAAATCTCAAGACAGTGTGTGAATGCTGAACTGAGTTCTCTCACACATCTTACCTTTAAAAATGCTTGTTAATGGATGCAAGTACATTAAAGGTCTACTTGCCTGTAACTGCAGTAGATACGTCTTTCCCCCGCAGTATTAGAAGATTAGCAAGTGACGAATTGAAACTTTTATGTCTACTGTTTGTCACACTATCTCCTCCAAATGTGACGTTTACTGTCCAGTCAATTCCTTTAAAAAAAAAGCATTTTAGTTCCACAAAACTATTAATGTAGACAATCAATGTAGTAATACGTTGCATTTCTTCTGTTATGAGTCATATATAAAGCATCCTTCCTAATATTACATGACAGCATTCACCTTCTTCCATCCTAGCGCTGGCGATGAGCATTTGACGTAAATGCTTGAGTAGACCAGGCCAGTTAAACACACTGTAGGCCAGAGACGTGCTGGACATCTGAGGAATGTTACTCAAGCTGAGTAGTTTGTACTCAGGGTGACACACCAGAGAACTCAGTAATTCCCCTGTAGAGAGCAGATAAACACTGGTAAAGGAATGTCATTTTATCCTGATGACTCTGAAATTGGACGTGAATCGTGAGGCATTTGTACCTATGGGGTTTCTGTTGTAATGGCAGGGTGAATCAGCAGTATAAGCGGGCTGAAGCACACTGCCCAGCTGGTGAGCGATCACCTTATTAATGTCACTGATGGACATGTGTTTGATGTTCATCAGATGGCTGCAGATTTTGTGCACGGTGTCATTCTCGTGAACCAGAATGGCATCAGAGAGCTGGTAGAGATGTGACAGCGTGAGCACAGAGTTGTAGTTTTGCACGATCACCTGGAAAGGAAAACAGAATCACAAAAACTGATTAGAATAAGGATCAATGCCAAATAAGAGTGTCCATGATCGAGAAAATGAGTTTAAAAAACATGTGCAAAGTTCTTAGAAATGAACTATTCTTCATTATGATGTCATGACAGTTGTTTCACCCTGACTTTTTGACTTTGACAAAAACAAAAATCGAAATTAATTTTAATTCATAAAATAAAAACATGTTTAAAATGTAAGGTCTATTCAAATCATTGTATATAAGGCATTTCTGAACAAACAAAAACAATTGTCATGTCAATAACCCAACTGCTACTACATAAATGATACATTAAAATACAAAAGGCTCACTACCTCTCCAGCTCCATAGGGCCATGTTATTTGATTTAGGATGAAGGACTGGGGGTATAAGTCCCTCAAATGTTGCGTGATGTAAGTACCCACACCAGAACCGGTGCCACCTGCAACACTCATCATGGTGAAAATCCCTGCGAGACGGTCACATCGCTCGATCTCCATCCGCACCATATCCTCGACAACCTCTTCATGACGTGGTCCATGAACACAAAACCTTAAGAGAGAAGAACAGTAAACTGAACTCGCACGTTAAAAAAACACATTAAGAGCTCAAACAAATAGCTGATTTTCTTACCCATTTGCCCAGTTGTTTCCAGAGCCTTGCTTCTGGAAGAAATGAGCTTTGTCTCCATACCTCCATCTTCCAGATTTTGAAGCCTTGGCTATTGCTTGAGAGATGACCTTGGGTTCCATATCAACAAGTACTGACCGCGCCACAAGTTCTGTAGTACATAAACATTGGGAACTTATAGATATCATATTACAAAGGTTTTAGAAAACATCAGTGGGTTGTGTTGTGTACCTCCAGTGGAGCTTTCATAAAAGAATCTCTCATCGCTGCATTGCTTGTACTTCTTTCTGTTCGGTCCATTTGAGTCATCGCTTATGACACTGAAGAGCTCCTGTCCGATCTGATTCCCACACTGACCCAACTGTAAGCTTACAACCGACATCTATCTATTCTACGGGCTCTATCTGTCCACGTTACACATTCAACGATACGACAAACGTCGCATAGCATTATGTGAGTACACGACTCCCAAAAGTGTAGCTATAGTAACGTTACCTCTTTACTCAATGTGACAAATTCCATGGATGTCAGGTTACTCAACGGAGAGTCGAAACAAAGCTATGAAATACACAATATCAAGTAGCGTTAAGTCACTCCTTTACAAAAAAAACTTTTACAAAGTAAAAGAAGAAAATTTGCACCTACAGTTGAAACCGGGTACAGTTTTGCAGCCGTAAGAACTGGTGCATGATGGGAAATTGAATGAGAGCTAGAGTGTAATACATCCCTACAACCATCAGATGGCGCACAAAACATACCTTTTGTAGGCTGCCTGTTCTACTTGCGCACTATGGTAGATGCCACTATGAAATGAAAACACTACCCATATTGAAATTACTGTAATTTTGTGGTTTCAACCTGTAAAAATACTTTTCTGAAAGCTCCAACTTTGTACCACTTGACCGCTGTGCCATCACAAGATATGTGACAACCTCCTTGACCCCTTGACTCCTTGACTCCTTGACCCCATTAATTTCAATGTACATCTAATCCATGGAAATACTAAATAATAACCCCATTAATAATGATAATTATAATAATAATAATAATAATAATAAATAACATTGGTATTACCAATTTGGTAACAAAATGCCACTTGGGCGCTTCTGGGGCAATTATGGTGGCCCATCTTACCCCAATCTTTTTACTTCAAAATAAATACTGTAACTTCAACCTCGAAAAGTCCCAAACAAAATTGTGTCCACAAATCAATAATTTATTTAGTATATAGGTTGGTATAAAGTTAATACTCTCGCTCGACTGCAAACTATTTTTCTTTCTTGTACATAGGCTATATATACAAGAAAGAAAAAGAGTATGAATATACAAGAAAAAGAGTTTACAGTTGAGCGAGAGTATTTTCACAGCCTATATGGTATTTTCCCGCATTCCTCCGCGCGGGGGTGTCGTCAGTCAGTTTTTGCGCGTCCATGCCGGTCATGGCGACTGTGCGTTCATGTCCATGAGGCGGGAAGCGCGAGCTCCTCACGCGGTGTGAATTGACCAGACAAATCAACGATGGCTGGCGTTTTCGACATCGATCTGGACCAGCCGGAGGAAAATGTCTCCGATGATGAGCTGGAGGAGGTAACGGCCGGCCGGTTTTGTTGTAAACGGCACGCGGGAGTGTCTTCCACCCCGAGCAGAGTGTGCAGGCCTGAGGCCCGAGGAATACGCGTCAGGCTGCTTTATGTTATGCTAACAGGCTAACACGATAAACGTACAGTGTGTTTTGTGGACTGAATAACTTTGATATTCTGCATGTCAGCACATGTGTCAGAGACGTCAGAGTTTTACTACCCGAAATGTGTCTTATGTGTTCTAGTCGAAGATAGGAGCTGGAGATAACGTTAAGGGTTGTATTTAAACTTACTACTTGACAGTACAGTGTACAGTAAGGCCATTTAAAGGGCTGGACGTACGTGTTGCCTTTCAAATGGGATGTTGCAGTGCAGCACGCCTTAAATATATTTATTTTTTTGCATGCATATCGCTTTAAATCGTTTACTGACTTTAATAAGTCTTGTTATATTTACTAGGATCAGTCAATTAGGAGTTGCAACGCCTTAGATGGTGCATGACACCTTATGTGATGTCTGGGAATAGTATTGCGAAATCCGATCCCTTACGTTTTCATGTTCAGACTAGAAGTGCTGCCAACTGTTGCCTCGTAACGTTATCTCTCCACCCAACATAACGCTGTTCACCATTGCAGTGAATGGAGCTTTTATTGATCATGCATTTAATGCTTCTCTTCTGCAGGCTCAGATCAATGACCTTATAATGGATCAGTGCAGTGGCTTTGAATTGTGAGTATATATAGTGTTTGCAATTAAAGCATTTTTTTTGCAATTAAAAAGGTGCAGATTAACAGATTTAAAAAAAAAGATTACTTTTGGGGAAAAAAAAACAACAACATCAATATTCTAATTTCTCTGCTGATGATCGGAATAATGCACAATTTCATTTGTCATTTTTGGTTTGTTCTTATAGTAACATGGACGACTGTGAGAAGATTGAGATATCGGAGGATAATGTGAACCAAGGCACCGAGAACATCCGTCCAGAGTGCTTCGAGCTTCTCCGTGTGTTGGGGAAAGGTGGTTATGGAAAGGTATGTTTTTTAAATGTATCAGGGGTTAATGAAGCAGTTTTATTATATATCAATTTCTGTCATGTAATTCTAAACCCATCGTCTTTGAAACGCAAATTAAAGAAAGCTCTCAGATTGCATAAAAAATATCTTAATTTGTGTTCCGAAGATGAACGAAGGTCTTACGGGTTTGGAACGACATGAGGTTTAATTAATGTAATATAATGACAGAATTAAAATTTTTCAGTGAATCAACCTTTTAACCAAACATTTGAGATGTTGCCTTTAAATAAGTCTGGAAGCACATAAAAAAACCTGGAAATGAAAACTAAAACTGAAATAATAATAAATTGAACCTCAATATTAATATTTAAAAAGGAACGAAAACCCTAATAAAAAGACCAAAGCACAGTACAAAATATATATATATATATATATATACACACACACATAATACTAAAATAATATCTTTTTTTTAATAGGTTTTCCAGGTTCGGAAAGTATCCGGTGCAGAATCAGGAAAAATCTTTGCTATGAAAGTCTTAAAAAAGGTTAAGCAAATTCCATTAATTTGAATGCAATAGTTAACATTTGTCGCAATGTCTCAATGTCACCTTATTCCACATGTAGGCTATGATTGTACGCAATGCCAAGGACACAGCGCATACTAAAGCAGAGCGGAACATCTTAGAGGAAGTCAAGCATCCTTTCATCGTTGATCTAATCTATGCCTTTCAGACGGGCGGCAAGCTTTACCTCATCCTTGAATACCTAAGTGGTTTGTGAATCAAGAACAACCTTTGTCTCTTGGAGATAGAAAACTTCTCATTCCTTCCAGTCCCCTCCTGTTGCTGGGGAGTTGCTAAAGAATATATTCTGGCATTGGTGGCATTCCTTCTTTGAATGTCTTTTTTTTTGCATAGAGTAAATTTGTTTAAATTTGTTTGCTGAAATCCTAAATATGTTAAAGTAAAACTTTAATCTAAAAGAACTTGTTTTGAAATCTAATGTGGTAAAGCTTTACTATCAATCCATCTCTGTGTTTGCTCTTAAAACTGATGCTTGTGGTAATTTTTTTTTTTTTTTTTGCAGGTGGGGAGCTTTTTATGCAGCTTGAGCGAGAAGGGATTTTCATGGAGGACACAGCCTGGTAAGAGAGGCTAATTGGTTTGTTCGATTTATTTTTTTAAACAGTTTTTTAGGAAACTTGAACACAGACGCATGGATTCATTAAGCCTTAAATTTAACATGATGGGGGGGCTTTTTACATGCAGCTTTTATTTGGCTGAAATCTCTATGGCTCTTGGACATCTGCATCAGAAAGGCATCATCTACAGAGATCTCAAACCGGAGAACATCATGCTCAACAACCAAGGTTTGGGCACTTCATTTTTTAATTAAGGAGTAGATTGACAATGGAAGTAATTACATATTTATTTATTAAAACCTGCTTTCTGTTTTATCACAGGACATGTAAAACTGACTGATTTCGGGCTGTGCAAGGAGTCGATTCATGACGGCACAGTGACCCACACTTTCTGCGGCACAATTGAGTACATGTGAGAGACGTTTAAAGAAGTTCTTGTAATGTCTTATTTGCCAATTTCCTGTTTGTCAGATGTCTCTTCATTTGCCTGACATGCCTGTGTGACATGCATTTAGATGAATTCTACAGTAGCGTGAGAATTCCTTTATTTCAGGGCTCCAGAGATCCTCATGAGAAGCGGACACAATCGCGCTGTTGACTGGTGGAGTCTGGGGGCTTTGATGTATGACATGTTAACAGGAGCAGTGAGTATATTGTTCTTGTGAATGTGTCTTAGTGCACTGCACTTGTTCCTTACATATGATCATTGCATTTGAGGTCTTTAGCATTCAAACCATACATCTAGTCTAAGTTTTTGATCATCCCAAATTTAAATGAATGTGGATGTTTTTGCCTTTCTAGCCTCCCTTCACAGGAGAGAACCGGAAGAAAACCATTGATAAAATTCTTAAATGCAAACTGAACCTCCCACCCTACCTCACACAAGAAGCCAGGGATCTTCTCAAAAGGGTAGGTTAAAATTTATTTTATTTAAGTGTAATTTTTTTTCCATTTTCATTTTTGTAGTAATTTGTTCAATTTGTGTTCAGCTACTGAAAAGAAGTGCCTCATCTCGGCTTGGGGCTGGACCTGGAGATGCAACAGAAGTACAGGTCTGTTTGTAGCCCATCCATGTTTATCCATGTTTCCCTCAATGAAGGGTTGGTCCTTGTAACCATGTCCTGCACCTTGTTGAATCAATGCCACATAGAATTAATACAGTTCTGGAGGTGAAAGGGGTCAAACACACTATTAGTATCATGTGCTCCTAATAATCCTTTAGGTGAGTGTATACTGCTAAACAAGCAGCACACTGACTACTCAAATAAGTGCAAGTTTCATTTCTATTGAAATTGTTCCTTTAGAAGATATGCAAAAATGGTTACTGAAATATGAGGGGTGCACTCCTTTTGTGAGATAGTGTGTATGTATTTATATATAAATTATACATGCACTCTTTAGTATAATATGGGGTTCACACTCGAGAAAACGCTTCAATTTTCTTCAGAGGCTCAAACTGTGCAAACAGCCATCTGGTGCTGTTGCATTAATTTTCATGACAGTGTTTTAATTAAAATGTTTGTATTATTGCCATGATAGACACGCCCCACCCCCTGAAAACCAGAGCACTTGTTTTTGAGACCTATCAATACTCGAAATAGAAAAAAAACAAAAACAAATGACAAAATCCCCAATCTCTATTTTTTATATAGAAAAGGTTTGATCATGTTGATAATTTAGATGCCTAACAAATTTGCATATCAAATGTGATTCAGGTAGGATTTGTTTAGGGAATTTTAAGTTGTGATTTTTATTTTGCTTCAATTTGTCTTCTAGACTCATCCCTTCTTCCGACATGTTAATTGGGACGATCTTCTTGCGCGTAAAGTAGAACCACCATTCAAGCCTTTTTTGGTAACTATTGCCACTTTTGTGTTGCCTTCTACCATCATAAGGGTTAATTTGAGTATGAATTACTTAATCTGTTGACTCATTTCGACAGCAATCTGCTGAGGATGTGAGCCAGTTTGATTCAAAGTTCACCAGCCAGACTCCCGTTGACAGTCCTGATGACTCCACACTGAGTGAAAGTGCAAATCAGGTCTTTTTGGTAAGGCAAATAATCATGATTTTATTGTCCCGTCCCGTATGGAAGCTTGTTTCTGCCTCGGAATGATAAAGGGTTAATGCAACTATCGCAATTCTGAGTTTTTTTCCCCCTCATACTTGCCTTTAAATTCTTTATAAGTTCTAAACTGTATTTAGGCGTTTGCAATGTTTCTGCCATGCAATGAAATAGTTGTGACTTCTTATCTTGCAATTGGTAAGTTTGCATTTGTAAATATCTGATTTAAAGGGATACTCCACTTTTTTTGGGGGAAATAGGCTCATTTAACCACTCCCCCAGAGTTAACAGTTGAGTTTTACCATTTTCAAATCCATCAGACAATTTTTTGATATTTAGAAGAATATCAGTAACCAGACCGTTTCTGGTCTACTTCCATAGTAGGAAAAAAATATACTATGGAAGTCAATGAGACCAGAAACTGTCTGGATACTGATATTCTTCTAAATATCAGAAAATCGGCTGAATGGAT
>JAOTRC010000003.1:7831927-7842517 GCA_027497675.1 Cyprinella lutrensis
TTCTTTACATGTGAAATAAAGAAAACAGTTACAAACTGAAACAGGAAGTGTTTATGGACCAGTGTTGTTTACATCTTGTGAAATGATCTCAGCCATCGTCACTTTTATGAGTACTGTGAATTTGGACAAACTTCTTTTGTCTCATACTGTTTTCCGCCTACCGACGGATGTATGTGATTTGGATGCAGCTTTGCTCTGACTAAAATTGTATATTAATTTGTTTCATTACAGAAATTGTAACTCATTTGAGAAACAATTGAATGCTTTTTGAATCAATGTAAGCCTTCTAAGGACATTGTTGCCTAATGAATAATGAGCTATCCTGTTGCAACATCACAAAATCATGATATTTCACAATTTAAGTAGCCTACTATTCTATGTAAATACCCGAACAGTATCCTAGCTGTTCCAGCTGAATATTCTCACTCATACTCTCCACATTTGTTCAGTAATTCAGCCAATTCCTCGGGTCTAATGAAGAATTAGCTGGTTAACTTAACCCACCAGCTGTGACTGTATGAACACTTTGTGCCACTTTGTTTACCAACAATAGCAAACACACGTGCCACCATGGACATGGCGTGTGCTGTGTGCAGGCCCACCGACTCATTCATGGAGCCTGTTTACAAGCACATTAGAAATCCAGACATCACACAATGGCCCTATTCTTCTATGCACGACTCCACCTCCAGATGAGGACTGCAAATGGGTCAGTGGCCCTGTCCTTCTTGGAGATGTCACAGGCGCGGAGCTGGGGAACACAGTCACTCTTTCACATGTCCTCCTCTGCATATTCCTGGTGCCGCCCAGCACAAGGCAGTGTTGCCTAAACACCACACTGGAATGGCTGCTCCTCCCCAGTTATCAGTCCTTCGCTGGATCCTCCTCACCACCATTTCAGGCAAGAAACTATAAAATTTGTGAGAGATTTAACTTATTACAGAAGTAATCGAAAACAGCGATAGATAGATAGATAGATAGATAGATAGATAGATAGATAGATAGATAGATAGATAGATAGATAGATAGATAGATAGATCTCTGAAATGTTACTTATTTTGCAGTTGACAGGTGCTCCGTGTTGGCGTTTCACGTGACGGAGGGCAGCACGGTGATTTTGTCATGTCATTACTCTGTGAAGCACCATGGCCTCAGCCACGTCTGCTGGGGACGGGATTGTGGAACGTTCTGGTGCAATGACATCATCGTCCAAACAGACGAGTACGGCGTCATCTCCAAAGTGTCCGACAGGTACAGGCTCATTGGAGACGTTCTGTCAGGACAAATGGACCTCGGGATCCAAAGAATACAGAAGGCGGACAGTGGCCCATACTGCTGTAGAGTGGACATAGAAGGATATTTCAATGACAAGAAGGTGTCCTACACGTTGAGTGTCATGAAAGGCAAGTCATACAGATGCTTTAAATTTGGACAACATTTGGAGAGCTTCATATTTAAATAAATCGCCATGTATGTTCATTTCCGAAGCCCCAACGACTGTGCCTCCAACAACCACGACCCCGATGACTACAGAACAACAGGACACACAGACAGGTAAAGGCAAGACACTACAGATGAACTCAACTGTTATTTTAACAAATGTATTGAAAGCATGTGAAATGTTATGTGTCATATGCAAATGAGGCATTATGTATTTAAATATGCACTAGTTTCCATCATCTCCAGAAGAGAAATAACATTAGATGAAGCCAGGTTCAAAATTTGTTGGCATAATAAAGGTTTTGACCGAGGTGATTTTGGATATCTCTTTTTATCACTCCATAAACCAGAAAATACTGTCAACAGCCAGAACAACATCACCATATTTTTAGGAATCAATTGTTATAGAAATCATGATGAACAAATGCCCATTGGTATTGACTGAGACTTGCCTTGCTCTTGTTTTGCACAGTAAGTGTCATGCAAGTTTTGCCCTAGACAAACCACATTATATGATGAATCACCGAGTGCATTTCAGTTATTATTTATATGTGCACAACCTTAACATAACAGAGACCACATAGTGCAGCAACTCAAATGTCACAGACCCTTGTGGTTAGAGATAATGTGTCTCACGAGTCAACTGGCATTAGCAGCAAAAGCAATTTCCTGTGTTTCAATCTGAATTTCATAGTGTCATCACTGTCAGATCAGTCCAGAGGAGCAGATTCGTCATTCTCTGACATTTCCTGGCAGAATGTCACTCATGTGCATTCTGGGGCTATGGTGAGTTACTAGCGCTCAAACACACTATATGTATATGAAACATGAAAAAAAAGAAAAAATATGAACATATTTTTATGGTACTCCCTCTATACACAATTATCTATCTATACACAAAAGTTGCAAAAGGATGCATTAAATCGATCAAAATTGACAGTAAGACATTTATTGTAACAGTGGGGGCTATAATGATGCGCACAATGAAGGAGCTAAAGACAAAAGAGCTTTTAATTAATAAATTCACATTGTAAAACTCAGGAAATCGCAGGAGAATAAACCCAATCACATTAAAATTGTCAATACCGGATAGGGAACAAAGAAAATCTCATGGCTTAAAGTAATGAGGAGCAAAGAGGAAGAACCGAAACAGCTGTGAACTTATTAAAACCTGGTTGACTTACTAGGGAACTAAGGAAAACGGGAACACAGAAACTAAAGTGAAACTTTGAGAGTACGCCCCCCACCGGAAAGGCGCATCCTCGTGTTGACAGTCCAAATGAGGAAGAAGGGGACGTTAGAGGTGGACGAGAGGCTGGTGAAGGGCATAAAACAAGAGGAGGTTGTGGTGGGTGAAACCAGGATGGCGAAGCCAGGATCAAGAGTAGCTATCCAGTGACCCAGAACACAGCCTGGTCGATAGCCTACAGCGGAGTAGCCTTGGTGGCTGATGACATCAGAGGGATGACGGATAGTATTGACTTCCATAGTAGGAATAATATACTATGGAAGTCAATGAGACCAGAAACTGTCTGGTTACTGATATTCTTCTAAATATCCGAAAATCATCTGAATACATTCGAAAATGGTAAAACTCAACTGTTTAACTCTGGGGGAGTGGTAAAATGAGCCTATTTCCAAAACAAGTGGAGTATCCCTTTAAGGAAATTCTGGGATTTTTTCCTCTCAGAATAGTGAAAATTGTGAGATGAAAAAGTCGCAATTTACCCTTTGCTTTTATTCAGTGGTGGAAATAAGCTTACTTAGACTTCCTTGTCTGTTTTTGAAAAAAATTCTGTGCTTTTCTTACCTGCTTTTAAATCTTACAGGGTTTTACCTATGTAGCTCCATCTGTGTTGGAAAATTTAAAGGAAAAGTTCTCTTTTGAGCCAAAAATTCGTTCACCTCGCCGTTTTTTGGGAAGCCCTCGAACGCCTCTCAGGTAATCAGACTTCTTTAGCTTACGAATGTAACAAATTTTATTAAAAATAAAATTTTAACCTCGCTGTCCTCCATCTTTCAGCCCTATTAAGTTCTCAGGAGATTGTTGGCCACGAGGTCCCACCTTGCCTGAACCCTCCTCCCTCCAGTCTCCAACAGAGCTCGCTATGGAGGTGTCCACCATGGATCAGATGGATGTCCAGGCTAGTGCCGAGGCCACCGCCCCTCTTCCCATCAGGCAACCCGCTGGTTCCAACTCAGGCCAGTTTAAGCAGCAGGCCTACCCAGTCATCTCCAAAAGGCCAGAGCATCTACGTATGAACCTATGACCATTAGTCCAACTTAGAGTTTTCCTTTGCTTTCTCTATTTCTTTTATATGGACACTTGGGGAGAAGAAAGGTCCCCACCATCACTTCCATCTGCTATGTACTGTCCTTCACATCTGATGAGCATGTCTTTCACTGAGTTTGAGAAACTGCTACAGTTCCTCGCATCCCAAAAACACAGAACTCATTCTTAGATGACTCCTGGCATTACATATCAAATGGATTATCAGGATTGGGCCTTCTTTTGGATTATTGACTTTTTTTTCTTCTTTTTTTACATGATTTTACCATAAAAGGAACACACACACGCACTAAAAAAAAAAAAAGACACTATTTGCAAATGTGCAGATATGTAGATGGTCCCATCAAGATGATCAAGTGATGTTGAGGAATTGCTTCCAATGGGATGCTTTAAGTTTTTACAGTATTTCCAAGGAACGTTGAGTTTCTTTCCAGCTGTTAATGAATTGTACAAATCAATGTGGATTGAAAAATGAGATGCATTTGTGGGAGTTTCAAAAGGCTCGCAACCTGACTGAAGTCTTATACATTTTTAAATGAGTGTATCCCACAGTGCTTTATAGATGATGGATTAATACACGAGCCTCAATAAAAACAAATACATTGACTTTTGTAACTTTATTACACGCTGAGTTGTCAAATGAGTTGAATTGGAGAGTTTGTAAGATCTCTGCAGCCGCCAACAGTGGTAATGATGTGCGTTACGAGATCGTGCGTTCATACACCTTCAGGATGTTGGGCGATAAGATATTTTTCTATTATGCTCAGCAAGGCTGCATTTATACTGTAAAAACTGTAATATTGTGAAATTACAATTTAAAATAGCTTAACTTTTCTATTTCGATGCTTAATTTATTTCTGTGATGGTAAAGCTGAATTTTCAGCATCATTAATTAATCCAGTCTTCAATGTCACATGATCCTGAAATCATGATAATTTGCTGCTCGAGAATTTTTTTTATTACCAATGTTGAACAATAGAAAGTAAAAAAAGTTACTATTTATTTTAAGGTGATGGCGTTACATTGTACTTAAAGACGTGGTTGATTTATGATTTCACTTTTTTGACTTTAGTTAGTGTGTAATGTTGCTGCTTTAAGCATTAAGAACATCTGCAAAGTGACGACACTCGAAGTTCAAACCATAACCCCACCCCACACAGTCCATGTTGAGAAGATGAAGAGTTGTAGTAGAGCACATTTGTGAGTCTGCTCAAGCCGTTGAATCCATATTTTCACATGCATCCCAGTTCAACACAAATGCAATAGCATGTCATTCTTTAGGCATCTTACAAGTTCCCACACTAGCGATTTATAGATTATCACAATAACAGAATATGCTAATCACTGATTTGAAGATAGTTAACTCCACATCAGCAAAATAAATTCATCACCTAACCATTTCAGAAACATCCTGTTGCAATATACGTCACTCTTGTCTTGAGTCTCTCCATCATTGTCTGACTCTAGTTTAAACACAAAAGGTAAAAGAAGTGTCACACGCGCGCACACACACAGGAGCTGTTAAAGCTCTGCCCTCTGTGCCGGGAATAGCAGCTCATTTGCATTTAAAGGGTCACATGGACAATGTTAACATGCTGTAAAAAATCTGTTTTCCAGTAATTAGATAAGCATTTTTTAAAAATACTTTACAGATTTTTTGCACCTAATAAAAATTTTTAGAGCTTGGCAAAACAAACATCTTTTTTACGTTTAATATAAAATTCCTTGGGAGTTTATTAATTTCCGTGACTTTTCCATGTCTACAAATCACACTTTTAAAATAAGGCTTTTTCGTATATCCAGGTATATCCAAGATCTTAGGAATCTTGTTTCTTGAAAGAAAAAACTTAAGGGGGTGAATTAAAAATATGAAATTTCTTTATTTGTAGTTGTTCTAATGCCTGTTTTGTCTTATTTGAAATAGTTTTGCCATCTTGATTCTTCACTCTTAAAAATAAAGGATCCTAAAGGGGATTTTCTCAGCGATGGCATAGACAAACTATTTTTATTTCCCAAAAAATACTTTCAGTGAACAGTTCTTAAAAGATCCATTTTGTTCTTACTGTGTTTTAATGTGCAAATAATTTTTTTAAAATCCCTAACAAATACCTTTACGGATACAAATGAGCAAATGATCATAATGACATTTAGTTGGTGTAAATCATTAACACTCATGCAGATGGAGATATACTTAAAAATTAAAAAAACAAACAAAAAAAACCTCAGGATTCAGCTTTTGCACAATATATCTATGAATTGTCCATAAGGGAGAACTTGGAATACTTCCTTTATAGTGCAATATAATGCTTGGAAAAAGTCTTTTGTATCAAAAGAGGACACACTGAAAAATGTTTTACCTGGTGGAAACATTAGTCTCGGATAACCATCTATGTGTGTTTGGAGGGGCATATTGAGGAATGGGCACATGTACATCACTTCTGTTCTTTTTAGTCAGAGCCAATCAGAATAATCTGCATTATAGGTCACTGTCCAGCTGGACAGGATTCAAATAGCATTGCAGGACTGGCTGGATCAATGAGTTCTGATAGAAAGTGGCCCTGTTGACCCAAATTCACCCTTTTCATTGTAACAGCTGCACCGTTGCTTTAAATGCTTACTGTAAGAATCATGTGATGGGTGTCGAGGACAATTCTTTGTTGTATACGCAAAATGTGTATTTAAATCTTTTCCGTTGTTTTCGCAGTCGATTAGAGGAAGTGCAATCTGGGGAGAACAATAATGATATTTGCATATGACAAACAATATGGTTATCTCATCTGCTTTTTCTGGGGATTCCCTAAATTTACAGCATAACGGAAATAACTGTCTGTTTCCGAGGAACATCAGTTGTAGAAGGACTAACAGCTTTAACAGCACTGGATGATTCATCCATGTTCAGATAGGCAGCTGTGGCTGTTTTCTGATTTATGATGTAGGACTTGAATAAAAAGTTTAAAAAGAACATATATAATAGAAAATAGAAATGATTTGTAACAATATACACATTCAAAAGTTTGGGTAGTTACCATTCAACCTTCTTTTTTTAAAAAAAAATTAATACTGTTATTCAGCAAGGATGTGTTAAATTGATAAAAAAGTGATAAAAGTGTAAAGATCTATATTAGAAAACTAACTATTTTTCAGTTAACTAACTATTACAGGGTCCAAATAAATAAATAAATAAATAAATATTAAGCAGCACAACTTTTTCCAACGTTGATGACATAATCAAATATCAAAACAATATCAAATCAGCATCATGATTTCTGGAGGATCATGTGACAGAGCAAATTGGAGTAGCCTAATGATGCTGAAAATTCAGCATTGCATCACAGAAATAAATTATATTTGAAAGTATATTAAAATAGAAAACCATTATTATAAATTGTAATAATATTTCACAATATTACTGTTTTGTTTCTGTATTTTTGATCAAATAAGTGCAGGCTTGCTTAGCATAAGAGGCTAAGGTAGGCTATTCTTGATCTGTACTATAGGCCTACAGTATATTGATTGTAGGGCATCATGGTTTCCACTGAAATTTGAAGCTAAAAACAGTTTTCAACAAAATAAAAGTTTGAGCAGCAACATATTAGAATGATTTCTGAAGGATCATGTGACACTGAAGACTGGAGTAATGGCTGCTTTGCTATCACAAGAATATTTACATTTTAAAATATATTAACTTTAAACTGTAATATATGTCACAATATTATTGTTTTTACAATATGCATACACTGTTAGCCAGAATGACAGTCTTCTATTCTCTGTCGTGGCGGGGGAAGGGGGGTATACATATAAAGTGAATGGTGGTTGTCGCTGCTGTGTTATCGCAGGGCGCTGCAGGGATCGGGATGACCTCTAGAGGGCGACAAATCGCTGAACGCAGTACAGCATCTGAGGGGAGATGACGAGGAAGAAGCTGTCAAAACACTGCAAGGCCGTACGAGTCGGCGTTTTAACATGAAGTGGTCAGGCTCAAAATTTGCACCTTACATGTACCACCTATGTTGTTGAGGTAAGTTAATTTTAATTCAATAATGTTTCATTGTACCATATATTGCATATCTTTCTTAAGTAACGTTACGAAACGCCAGCTTGATAGGCTAACTTGCCCATCAAAACATACAGCAACGACATTAACGTTAAATAAAAATGAAGTCATGATAACTAGATTAGTTACACTAGTCTTTTCTGTTTTATTTTTTAATAATTTCAACTATATATCTACTATTTACATTTTTTTTTAAATGTATCAAATCGCTGATCATTAGACGCCCCTTACAAACAGCTGTCATGGTAAGTTAAAGGTTACCTGCTGTAAAACCATGATGCGTTATATAATATTACATTAATATAACTAATAACTATTATATTATAAATTAATACTTAAAGATGACAGCGGTGACAACTGGCCAGTTACCTCAATTTTGTTGTAGTATACAGACGTATGACTCCCAATGCTAAGAGTACCTGTCCATCAATTATGCTTTTTTATGAATCTATTCTTAAAGAGACAATTTTCCCCTAAAAGGGACATTTCTGTCATAATTTACTCACCCCTATGTTGTTCCAAAACAGAATGACTTTCTTTCTTTAGTGGAAGGAGGAGATATTGTAAAAAGGTGTTTGTTTTTGTTCACATAATGCAAGTCAGAAGTAACCAAAATTCTTCAAAATATACGCGTCATACAGGTTTGGGTCATACAGGCATGAGGGTGAGTAAATGATGACAGAATTTTTATTTTTGGCTGAACTGTCCCTTTAAACATTTACATCTGGACCCCCTAGTAAGTGGTATTTGACTATACTCGTCAGTAATTGTATAATACTATGGCTTTACTTTTTTTTTTTTTTTTAAAGGGTGTGTTTCTCCATTTTTCCTCGCAGGAGCTCTCTGCAATGTCTCAGCCTGAGCTTCCCAACCCGAGCCCCTGGGGCTTGTCTGAGCTTTTGGTCCAGAAGAGGCTTCTTGGTTTTGGGGCACTGCTGGCCTGGATGCTCTTGTTCCACCTCCTGGTCAATGTTTGGCTCCTCTGTGTCTTCACAAGCCTCTTAGTGGTCTTAGGCGGTTGGCTGGGTTCCAAGGCTGTCCTGGACTCAGACAGCGTTTTTCATCTGGAGCGTTTTTTTAAGCTGGAGGAGATCCCATATAGTACAGAGAGCGAGCAACAACTGGAAGATGAAATCCAAAAGACAGTTGGCAAGATCATACGTGACTTTGTCACCTCGTGGTACGCCACAGTTTCCAGAGAACAGGAGTTTGAGGATGAGGTGCACAATGCCATGATCTCCATGGCGTTGGAGCTCAAGGGTAGAGCGGCAAGGCTCGACAGGAAAGCCTTATCCCAGAGGGTGTTCGATCTATCTGGATGCCACCTTCAGTGCTACTTGAGTGCCAAGGAAGGACAAAATGTGGATAAAGATGGAGATCTCTGGAAGGCGTACAGCAAACTCTGCCCACCTCATCCTGCTCTTCAGAGCTCTGCTGTCGAGGTGAATTACGTACGGGCCATTGTAGACCTCCTTCTACATGCTCTTGTACCTCCGCCACATTTAGAAACCCGAACAGGTCGATTTGTGGTGGGCGAGCTTATCACGTGCAATGTTATTCTGCCTTTAATTACTAAACTGTCTGACCCAGACTGGCTAAACTTGCTGATTATAAGCGTCTTCACTAAATCCAGCGAACCAACCCCAGAACCAAAACCAGTGGAAGTTCAGGCTCCATCCCAGGTTGTATATACTCAAGAAAACGCACCTCAAGAACTTAAGGTTCCTTGCGTTCTGACCCTAAAAGTCGTCCCAGAGATGCCCACAGTAACGGAGGCCCCAACGCCAGAACTAGCAGCTTATGATGTCATTGATTCCACTGAACTTTATTCTCCACACAACCTGGAGGAAGACGAACCACGGCTGACGAAACCATTTCCGTTGGGCTTTAGCCCCAGAGATTATCTGCGACTCGGCAAGCCCAATCCGTTCTATCAAGAAACAGACTCTGATTTGGAATCCCCTCTGACGGACTTCAAGCGGAGCTCCCTGGAATCGCTGGTTCTGATTGGCTCAGAGGAGACCCTTTCGGAAAGGCTCACTGATTGCACCACTCCAGTCGACACTCTGTTAGATCTCGAGGATGAACTTCCAACTTACACCAATTCAATGGAGAAGGAGCTGTCGGTACATTCCGCCGGTGTGCCCGTGGAAGAGTCATCTGGACTTTTTTGCCCTCTTCAAACATTGGAGAAATGTAGCTCGAGTGGAGATCAGCCTGGCCTGGTGAACCCCAGTGAGCTGGCTTTGACTGCGCCCATCCAGGTTTCTTCACCAGCTGGGATGGCGTCCCTGACACCTTTCAACTTCGAGCCCCTCGGCAGCCCGGAGGGTCCTGTCATTATCCAGAACCTCCGCATCACTGGCACCATCACTGCCAAGGAGCACAGAGGCACTGGCTCACATCCCTACACTCTCTACACTGTAAAGGTGAATTAGCGCTAGATTTACTCCTTTGGCTGGTATTAGATAGCTAATTGGTAACACTTTATTTGAAGGGCTGTGCATAAGACTGGCATAACACTGTCATAAACATGACTTAACACCTGTCATGAACATGAAGGAGTCTTTATGAATGTTTATGACTGTTGTCATTAAGTGTCGTTCAGTAAATTATGACACTTTTAATGCAAAGTTGACATTGTTCATTGTTTAAAGTGTCTTGATTATGACAACTTGACATTAACAAAGACAGAAATGTCTTGACACTTGACATTAACCAAGAAATCCTAACTAGTCCAACGTGTTCCACTTTACTTGAGGTAAGGGGAAATATTAATGACACTGTTGTTAAAGCATTTGACAGT
>JAOTRC010000003.1:7842617-7863929 GCA_027497675.1 Cyprinella lutrensis
ATTTTAAACAATGTCAACTTTGCATTAGAAGTGTCATAATTTACCGAATGACACTTAATGACAAAAGTCATAAACATGCATAAAGACTCCTTCATGTTCATGACAGGTGTTATGTCATGTTTATGACACTGAGTGTCTTGTCAGTCTTATTCACACCCCTTCAAATAAAGTGTTACCATTTAGGGACTGTTAATTTTATTCATATTCCCTAATGCTCTCATCTAACGCTCACTCAAAGTTCATCTTTATCGGCCATAACATTAACATAATAATTCCAGTCTATGCAGACAGATAGGACAAGCTATCCAATTCATTTTTAGCACTTAATGAGTACATTTTAGGGGAAATCATACTATGAAAATGTCTGTAAAGCTCAGCAAAAAGTCATTATAATGTTTACTTGATAATGATGATGTGTTTGTCTTGCAGTATGAGACAGCTGTGGACTCGGAGAATCCAGAATCTTTGCAGCCCTTCGCCTATCACACTGTCAACCGACGATACAGTGAATTCCTCAACCTTCAGACCCGTTTGGAGGAGAAACCAGAATTACGCAAAATTATTAAAAGTGAGCAGAGCAAATTAGTCCTTTTCGGTGGCAATGTTTTCCAATACAGTGTTTTGATTACTTGTCTTGTTTTGCCAAAATGTAGATGTGAAAGGACCAAAGAAAATCTTTCCTGAGCTTCCATTTGGAAACATGGACAGTGACAAAGTTGAGGCCAGGAAAAGTCTATTGGAGACATTCCTTAGAGTATGTTCTTTGAATTTCTTTTTTTTTTTTTATATATAAATGACGTAAACCTGACAATATTTAAGTAATATTCCATTCCACACAACTTCATCTCTGTCTTCTTTTATTACAGCAACTTTGTAGCATTCCTGAAACGGCCAACAGTGAGGAAATGCAAGAATTTCTCGCTCTAAACACTGATGCAAGAATTGCCTTTGTGAAGAAACCTTTCATTGTTTCACGCATTGACAAGGTACTTTTCAAAATACACATTGCATGCTTCGACTGAACCCTTTTACGATTTGTGTTCAATGCGTCGCTTGGCAGATTGTGGTGAATGCTATAGTGGACACCCTGAAGACGGCCTTCCCTCGCTCAGAACCACAGAGCCCTACTGATGACATGGATGCAGAGCCTGATGGGAAATTGTCCACTGACAAGAAATCCAAGTATGACAAGAGAGCTGCTTCTTTACTGTCTTGAATGTTTAGCTGTAAATAACAAAACGCGATTCTCTCTTCATTTCTAGGTCTAGAATGAGGTTCTCCAGTAAAATTTCCCCTGCTCTCAACGTATCTGACATGAAACCCAAAGTTCTTTACTGCTGTGATGAAAGCAGCACTGTAAGTAGCAGTCATTATTAATTGCTCTTTTTCAACACCTTTAGCAAGAAATGGAAATGTGCTTTTCTGCAATAGTCGATGTGCAAGTGCAACAACAGGGAATATGCATTGATTTGCTGTTCTTTTTTGAAGGTTTTCAATGGTTTCTCGTTGAATGGATTGGAGAGCTTCATCTCCGAGAAGGAGCGATTCGAGGTTAACGCACCAGGTTTTGATGCTGATGGAGATAGAAGTGGAGGCCTTGGACCTAGATGGGATATGAAAACCTGCACATGTACCAAAGGACAGTTACAGATTGAACCTGCCTTCCGTGACTCTGGTAATGACTCTTGTATGAGAGAAATAATTATGATTATTATAATAATACTTGAGGTCAACTCGATGTAATGATGCAATCACAGCTGTTCTTGAGTTAGCGGCTTACTTGAGTGGAACAAATACCACTTATATGATACTTTTGCTTTTATAAAAATTTGATTCTCCTTTTCTATTTGAAAGAATGAATTAAATTAAATATTTGGAATGTCATGAGGGGTTACTTAACGGTTGACTTCACTTTTCCTTTAAAATCTCAATTTTTATCTCAAAGAACCCACTCCCGAACTGTATGTTTACAATACAAATTATTGAGATGAGAAAAATAGATTGGATTTAATTTTATATCTCCATTGTGTTTTTTAGCACTTTAAATTAGAATAGGGTTACATTTATTTTAATGTACTAATGATAAGTGATTCATTTAAATACTGCACGCCCCTTGGTAGTGTGTGGAGGTTGGATAAGTAGCATTGATCTGTGATATTACAGTATGGACAGCAACTCTAGAGGGCAGCATTGTACTTTCATGTGTGTCCTTTGCATTGACAAAAACCTGACACAAAGCTTTCATAGATCTGTTCTGGAAAAACTAAACAGTCATTTCATGTTCCATTTTATAGAATCATGTTATTTATTGGATCTGTCCATTTTTTTTTTTTTTTTGTATTTTAGTTTACTCATGGGCATGAAAAATGACATCTCTCATTGTCATTTCCAGCTGTGACTAATTCACTTCTATCACGTGTCGTGTACCTGTGTGTTTGTGTACAGTTAGTGAGACGGCTCTGTCTGACCAGGCCCTGAATATCCTGTGCGTGCTCTTGAAGGATCAGTGGAGCTGGCTCTGCACAGAGAACATCCAGAGGACCATCAGACTGCTATTTGGGACCTTTATAGAAAGGTGGGTCATCCCCAATAATTCTCTGTGTAATTAATCTTTGGGCAATCGTTCAAACCCTTTTTTTGGAGAGGTTGTCCAACACATCTCTCATCTACGATGTGGACAGAAGTGTGTGTTTTCAACTTGAATGTCATAAATCTCGACCATATCTACTGAAAGCTTGTCTACTTTATAGATTACTTTACTACTTTATGTCCTGCTATCATTTGTATCAAAACTGGACTAGATTTTAGGCCATGATTGGCTCAAAGTGAACCTTTCAGTAAACCTCTAACTCTATAGACTGGAACCACTGGCTCATTCTAATAAGTTTTGGAAGTTAGTGGAAGTTTGACTGCTTGAATTCAAAGAGCAAACTTTAAAGTTGCAGGAAAGTGGAGTAGATTGTATATTTTTAGTTTCAAATTTAATGTTATGTGTTTATTTATGTTCTAAAAACACACTTGAGAGCACTCGTTGCATTGTCCGAAGAAATTTGACATGCTTAAGTCAAGTGTGACTATGACATCATTTAATTAATGTTTGGAATTAATAAATGGCTTATTATTTATGTATTATACATTACCGTTTCAAAGTCTGGGGTCAGTAAGATTAATACTTTTGGATGTTTTTTTATTTTGTATAATTACAATTTCATTTTTTTTAAATATATTTAAGAGTCTTAGGGTTTTTTATTTATTTTTATTTATTTTTTTATTAAAAAATGCAGCCTGGATGATTATAGAGACTTCTTACAAAAACATTACAAAAATCTTACCGACCCCAAACTTGGCTACTATTAAAAAAATAATTTTGGGAAACATAAGGTATTATTCTATAATAATTAATAATTGTGTAAATTTGTATTATGCTAATTTATCAGCATCTAATTTAGTATAAAACTGTCTTCACGGTTGCCAGTCTGATCAAAAAATTTGTCAAGAAATAGATTTCATGTAGTACTCCATGCAGTGTTGTTTGTATACTGCTCATTTTGGTAAATATAGTACAGGTCATCCTTATATTTTATGCATATTTAATGTATACATGCAGTGCGCAGCATACAATAGTCTGAGTCTGCAGCATGTAGAATGACGGTTTGTTTTCCTAAAGATAGCCACGACGCCCAACAGGGCCTAAAGACAGACACGACCGACACATGGATTGACTTAATGAGGTGTCACCTGAAGCCCTCACTCATTCCGTCCCCGGACTGCTGTACAATGGTGTGATCATTCTTATTTTTGAACATGAATATAAATACTTTATTAAACAAGTTGTGTAGTGGGGACCGATGACAACTTGATGTAGGAAGTGAGAACTGTGCGTTTTAAAGCTGTCAACAGGTGGCTTTCCCCCATCCTCTGCTCCACTTCTCTTTGAGTAAATAACAATCACGGGACATCCCACAGAGCCAACTTCGGTTTCAGCCCGCGGTTGTAGCTTTCTTCTTTCCTTTAATTAAAGCACTTGGAGTTTTTGCTACTCTGTTTTAGCGATGACCGCATGTCTGCGACGTGCAGATTTATCCCGTGGCACAGTAATGCCTTTCTAATGCAGAGAGGTTACTGAAACCTTGTGCTATAAAAGAAACATTTTTTTTTCTTAGTTTCTTTGAAACCATCCTGTCCATCCTTGATGATTCAAGCTGAAAGGTCAGGCCTCACATTAAATCTCACACACGCAATCCCTCAGCTCCATACGCATCTGTTTTGCAGATCCTCGTGGTGTGATGTCTAGCCATTTCAAATGACTCGTTTGTGCGGCGGTGTATTAAACACCTGCTAGTAGACCAATGTTCTAGCTGATGGCCAACAGCCATCAGACGGGAAAGCTGGAGTGAGACCAGTGTCTTTCCTAAACAGTTGGATAGACCCAGTGTCTCAAAGGTGTGCCTTTTATGGGTTCAAGCTTATTTGTTCTCTGTTTGAAAACAAATGTTCACAATGGTGCCATTTAATCCAGATATGTAGTTTTCTTTTTTATCCACACATTTAATCTTTAAACCTGGGTTTCTTCAGCCTTTTTTTCAGGACAAGGACACTGTGGTGAATCACATGTCTAACTTAGTTTGTGTGGTTCTTTCTCTCAAACCAGTTTAGCATACTGGTCCCAAACCGATTCGAAAGATTGCATTGGTCATGTCAATCTTTGTGCTGAATTCATATGTAACGCTGAAACGAGGAATAAGCCCTATGGGATGCTTCCATTGTCTTCTGCTTCCAGTTCTTCTAGCTCTACAAAAAAAGTCTGTTATGCTGCTTGGAATTGCAAACTGGTATTTGTATTGTTTATACCATATTGAGGTATGTCCCTCATTTTGGTAATGGGGTACAAAAATGCAAATCTCATATAAGATATATTCAAATAAGTCGAAAAAAAAGAAAATAGCTTGAGTTAATGAGGTAGACAAGCATCATTTTCTGAAGGTTAAGGACCTTCTGTGACATTTGCCTGGGAAAAGAATTACTTAATGTAAGTCAGGGGTGTCCAACTCATCTGTCCTGCAGTTTAGCTCCCACTTAGTTCCATCACACTTGCTAGGAAGTTTCTAGTAGAGCCCGACCGATAAAGGATTTTTAAGGCCGATACCGATACAAATATTTGTTGGTTTTAAATTCTGATATATCGGCCGATATTTTATTTATTTATTTTTTAATTTTTTTCAGAAACGCGCAACAAAACTTTAACAGATTTCCCTAACATGTGTTATTTGTAGTTATTTATGGGTTTGAACTAAAATAATATGATAATGCATTTTAAAAAGAAACTTGTTTCTTTTGTCACAACAGATCTGAGGAGCATCAAACTATATTAAAGATCTTATAAATATAATGATAATTAGTCCATACACTGCCTTATAAGCTACCTTATAATTACAATGTCAGCTTGCTTATCCCTTTACCTGCACTTTTTAAATTCTTTCCATTAAGCTACATCAAACCATTTTCAATCATCAGTTGCTGCCTGCCTTTAAAACCTACTATTTAGCAATTCTAAATCCATTACAGAACGATAGTCTGCAACGCACACTTCGCGTCGTTGGATTTCACACACATGTAAAAGAAAAGCTAACTTTTCTCCATTTTTATTTTATTTTTGAAATATTAATTTATCGGCCATTTTAACTGCCGAGACCGATAGTTTGGAAAATGCCTAATATCGGCCGATACCATCGGCCTGCCGATAAATCGGTCTGGCTCTAGTTTCTAGTAATCCTGATGATTCGGTTAGCTGTTCAACTGTGTTTAATTGTGGTTGAAGCTAAACTCTGCTGGTTACTGACTCTCGAGGAATTGGATTGAACACCTCTGATATTAGTTTCTTAGCCTCAGCTTTTTGTTTTAAGGTAATGCGCACAGTCTATCAGACAATTTTGCTAAAATCAGTCGACCCTTGCCTCGTGAATTGGCCCACAGATTAGATGACAGATTGTGTGCAGTGACACACTACATGCTGGACAGGTCCTGTTGAAATGTCAGGGTGTGGATACGAGGGAGACACGAGGGGGCCAGCTGCGGCTCGTGGCTCGGTGCAAACAGACACATCGGACATCATCTGAGGGAAAGAATTAGTTTACTTATCTGGCGTCTGCGGCTCTTCTAGCACCGAACCGGATGTCTTTGTCTGACTAATTATCCATTTTCATCTGGAAATTTATACATTCTGCCACACAAACCTCGAGTAGTGAAGGCAGCTGATATACATTTTTACAAAGTGACCCAGAATGAAAGCAAAAGGTCCTGGGTGAAATATTGTTGCTTTTATTAGCAATAACTTAATTATCATTTCAACACAGTCACAATATGGTTGTGGTTATAACATTCAGTTGGCTTTTGAGAATTATTTTTAAACATATGCCTGTGCTCTTGATAACAGCAGTGGAATGATAACTATGATCGAGAATATTGATCCCTTATTTTAGGCCGCTGCTCGGAAATGACTACAAAAACCCGCACCGGCTTTGACTTAAAGTAACTCCTGCATGAGACAAACATGTGAACTGTCTGTTCTTATATAACGGATTCCTGCTCCAGCACTAACACACCTGTCTGTAATTTTCGAGCAGACTTTAAGACCTTGATTATCCGCCTAAGGTGTGTTTGATTAGAGTTCGATCTAAACTTTGCATGAAGGTTGATCTTCACGAGAGGAATCGAGCACCGTCTGGTTTACATTAGTGATCATGTGTGTAATAAAACCACTTGGTGGCAGTATATACTGTCAAACGCTGATTGAAGATGTTGTAGAAATTATGTTGGGATTGGCTGTTCTCAAATGTTCTTTTCACAACATAAATGTCATATGTTGTGATAGTTTTACAGGAAATGTTCATGATAGATGAGTTCAATTGCTATTTTTAATAATCACATTACATGGAGGTTTTCCAAGGAATAATTTACACAAAAATTAAAATACTGTCATTATTTACGTTACTGTTCAAAAGTTTGGGGTTGATAACTCTTTTTTAGTTGGTACTTTTATTCAGCATGGACACATTTAGTTTATCAAAAGCGACTGTAAAGACATTTATATGTAAAAAAAACAATACATTTTACTAAACAGTAGTGTACTACCCTTGATTTTCATCTCATACCTGCATGAAAAAAAATGATCAATTCTGAAAGAAATGATAAATTCAGGAATAGTCAGTGCTGTTTTGGATTTCCAATATATGGACAAAAACATTATTAAAAAATCTTTATCAGCTTTCTGCAGAAGAAAGAAAGTCATACAAGTTTGTAACGACACATGCAGGCCTTTTCATTTTTGAGCGAACGATCCCTTTAAATCTCTCTTTCAAAGTGTACCCTTAAATAAATGGTTCTCTCAAAAATTTGAATTATTTACTTAATTATGTCTTAATCTGTTTGACTTTGGCTTTTTTAGTGTCGGGAAAAGGTCTGTGAAAACGGCTGGCTTATAATGATGCTAAAGATGCTATGATAGATTATTCTGTATTTCATAAACAGGAAGTTTGGAAAAGGCTTGAGGTTAGAAAGGCTGCCAACAATGGTTTTATTGCACAGCAAAACATTTGTCTCTTGCTGTTTCTTTTTCTTCCTCTGATCCATCATTCTGCAGACTTTAATTTTGGCTGGTTGTACTGCACACCACTGTACTGTAAACTACCTGCAGTCCATCCTTGGGTTATGCTTATCCATATGAAACAGGCAAGACATGAAAACACAGTCTGTCAATTGTTCCTGTTTTTTAAACAGTCACTCAAGCTTTCGATCTGGTTTATTTCCTACAGCACACTGCAGATATAAACGTTACACATTTTTTCCCCCCAAATGGCAAGATCTGCATAATTTTCTGATTTGTGATGTATTGTTTTAGATGAAATATTCTTTCTAAAATCATC
The DNA here is from genome assembly GCA_027497675.1 of Cyprinella lutrensis. Taxonomy (NCBI): domain Eukaryota; kingdom Metazoa; phylum Chordata; class Actinopteri; order Cypriniformes; family Leuciscidae; genus Cyprinella; species Cyprinella lutrensis. Next base: position 7,850,540 of record JAOTRC010000003.1, read on the forward strand.
TTTAGTAGGCACAGTGAGAACATGTCTGCAACAAAGGAATTTTTTCCATTCAGGTCTTCCATAAAAAACTAAGAAAGAAAACAGTGTTGGTATTGTACTCTTTGTGTTCTTGCAACCACATAACCAGACACTCAAAAATATCTGATTGGAGATATGCAAGTTCAGTCAGTGCCGAAAGAAACTGAACATCTTCTCTGCATTCTTACAGGATGAGGTGTATTGATTAGAAAAGCCAGCATTCATCATGCTCCATCGTTACAAGATGCACACGGCTCGGTATTGACGATCACTTAGAGAATGAAAGATTATAAATATTGGTTTGACAGCACTTTAAGATTCTTGCTGAAGACATAACGCCAACATTTTTAATGGACCTATCAGTAGGCCCATGTGGAAAAAAGACCACACAGCCTTGTTATCGTGTCCCTATGGAAAATCTCAGTTATGACACTTTGATCTCATCTCACATCTCATCTCTTCTCAGTTTACGTTTGTCATTTTTTTTCTTTGGTAAACTGCATTAGAGATGATTCCTTACAAACCCGTACAAGATGCTATCCGTGCCAAGAAACTATTTCTAGTTTTTGTCCTCTGAGGTGAAAGTATCTGCTTGTTTTGCAAACGTTGTGCATGGAGATGGATTAGTCTGAGATAAACCAGTTAATTTGGACTTGAGAAAGACAATTTGTTTTGGTCCAACATTCCTCTGGGTTTTGAAACAGACTGCTAACTTGTAATGGCTTGTTTTAAAAAGCTGGCACATAACTTAGAGCATTTGATTATTTCACAGAGCAAATTGATGCAATTTCAGCTCTTGGCTGCTCATAAATGTCATTATGTTCCATTTGGTAAGAAATGAGGGGCTGAATTGGTCTCCTTGTTACCTCTATTTGGACAAGAATCTCTGAATAATCAGTCTGCGCAGACACCTGTTACAGACACCTGCACTAGAATCAGTTTCTGTCTCTGCTATTTCCTGATCTTATACTTTTTAAAGAATAGATTTAGCTTAGAAAACATTTTTTTTAATCTTTACATCTGTCTGTCTGTCTGTCTGATTTCCCTTTTTATGTTTTAGTTAGTCATTGACAGTTTATATGTGATAGTTGAAAGTTACATAGTTAGTCTATGTATCTATCAACTAACCCCCTAGGAACTAAGCAACTATTTGCTTAGTTGACAGAGTGCAACTAATAACTATAAACGAACTTATGGCAAATAAGTAAATTTTAATTTTAAATCAGCTGTAAAACTCACAAAGAGCTAATAACTGAAATATTTTTACAAGGTGATCTAAAATAATTGTGAATCATACTGAAAAATTGTGAAAAATTATTCATCCCCTTTGATATGATACATCTAAATTATTACTAGTGTAACTAACTGGTTTGAGAATCACAATGTTTTCTGTTTATTGTAATATAAATGCATCTGTATCTGGAAGCTCCAGTGGTCAGGCAGTATTGCGACATAACTTAAACTGAAAAATTGTTAAAATAAATCAGTGAAAAAATTGAAAAATACAGGGCATGAATACAAGATCATTTTCAAGTCATTGATTGACTATCCATAAGAATCAAGTTAACTCTAAAACCGTATTCTGGACAAATTTGGGCAAAATAATTTTGATTTATTTTTAAGAAATACTTCCCTTGATCTGAGCGGTACAATACTTGGCTATTTTTCCTAAGTTTGCGTCCTGATCTCCTGAACACACTTTTTTTTTTCTTTTTTTTTTTACTCAATTCTACAATGTTAAGTGGGTGAAAAAAAACTCCTTAATTTTCTATTTGGGTCAAAAATGGACACCTCATAAAATTGAATGGGAAAAACTGTAATTTAGAGAATTTCTAAAATAAGCCAAAATAACGACAAAGTCACTTCATCTTTAGGTTTTGCTCTAAGAATTTATTGGAATGATATTTTAATGTATTTAAAAATTTTAAAAAAATAAAACATAAAAATAAGCATAATTTACATAGAAAAATATGGTACTTTTTGAGGTAAATAAATTCAAAAATACCCCCAAAATAAAAAAAAAAAACACCATAAATGGATAGACAAATTTTTATCAAAGACAGTGATATAACATTTATAATAAATAAAAATTAGGATCACACCTGAGTCCTCTGTGCCCACATTTTTCCAAAATTACAGGATTAAAGGCTACATCAGTAATGAAGAAATGGCAGGAGACTGCTCAGGAAGGCCACCAATGACAACTCTGAAGAGTTCCTGCTTTTATATAGAAACCACTTAAAACTACTGCTTAATCACACCTTAATGAGTGAGTGACGAAGAGAAAGCCACTGTTGAAAAATGTCATCTCGGCTACAGGTTGCAAGGCATGTGGGAGACTCTGAAGCCAGCTGGATGAAGATTCTGTGTTGAGACCAAAATTTATCTTTTGGCCATCCGACTAAATGTCTGGTGCTGAACATCAAAAACACATCATCCTGACTGTGAAGCATGGTGGTGGCAGCCTCATGCTGTGTGGATGCTACTTTTCAGCAGGCCCTAGAAGGAACATGAGAGTGAAATAAAGGGAAATCACAGAGGAAAATGGGATGGGTGATGGAGTCTGCTGGACACCTGTGATTTGGGAGATTTGTTTTCCATCGAGATAGTGCCCACAATCATAAAGCCATGGCTTCAAAACAATGTTAATGTCTTGGAGGGGCCAAGTCTGAATCTAGTTCTCAATCCAATTGAGAATTTATGGCTGTCCGCTGACAATCTTCATGCAATCTGACCGAGACAGTTGCCAGATGTGCAAAGCAGAGACACATCTACACAGACTCTGACTGTCTATCAGTCAATCGTTCTGTATATCATTCTATCGGTCGTTCTGTTGGTCTTTTTTTAACTGTTAGGAGGAGTTTGCCAAGGCTTTTTTAGTTTAACATTTTTGGGAAAGCCTCAAAGTTATAATATGGTCTCTCTTGATCTGCTGACAAATGTATTGTATTCTGTAGAATGAAAGTGCTGCCAAACTGCAGTTACACCTCTTCATTTATTGTCTTTTGTAGGTTTTTTTACTTTTTACATCTGTCTCAGGTAACACACTCAGTTTATTGGATCATAATTAATGCTCCATGTAAGTGAAGTTCCTTGTACCGAGTCTTCCAGCACATCAGTTTTTCCAAGTTTATTTGAGATGCAGATCAGGCAAGGCTGTGAATGGAATATACTTATCATGTTTATATTTTTGGAGTGTCAGAAGAAAGTAAGGCTCACAATAAAATCTGAAAAGGGTAGTTTAAACTTAATTGGCTCCAGTGAGCTCCATGTACCCTTGTTTTCCACTCCTGTTGGCTTGAGAAATGTCTTCCTCTACTAATGCTGCACGTCTCCATCAAAGGCCATGCCAGTCCACATTAACTGCCCTTTATAATGGCAGAAATGCCATTAATGGAATAAAGTACTCCACTTGTTGTTTTGGAACAGCTGGTTTTTGTTCCTTCACCTTACATCAGAGCTTCTCGAGAATTACGTATGTTCTCAGTCAGACCGGTGCAAGTCCTTTCAGAAGCTCTATTAGATCCGCAGGCAGACTAAGTATCCTTGTTTTGGGCAACAATCTCGAATTTTACTTGAAACATTTATAGAGGTGAGCCTTGAATTATCATCCCAGGACATAAAACCTCTTCGACTTATTTTAAAATGTACTTAGCTGATGTAAAATCTACTATTTAAACCTACTGCAGGCTCTAAAAGTAGCATTTTGTCATTGAACAGAATAGCACTCCTGTGTTCAAACACTGCAAATGGTTTCTGTACTATTGAGACTTTAATCAATGTGTACAAGTCTCTGATGTAGGTAAATATCCATATATATTCCTCTGACAGGCAATGCAAATGAAACTTGTCATGTTGTTCCTGCATGGGTCGTTGAATTTTGACCGGAATTGTAGTTTAATGGCCACTGGGAAATGCATCATTGTGTTTGAGAGTCTCAAAGGGAGCTGATAGACACTTTAGTAGCCTTGATGTAGAGCAGACTTTGGCATCCATATGTCTTCCACACACACCGTGTTAATTCCCTTTGACATAAACATAAGATGTATGCATTTTGGACTGAAACTCCCGTTGGGGACAGCTCAGATACTTAGGAAACCGATTTGTTTTTTGGCATTGATTAAGCTTGACCATAATAGGTTCTCTGGATCTCTGGCTCTATCAACATGTAGCATCTGTGGCATTTCAAGGACCAAAGTCAGGACCGAAATAAACCAGCTATGTAATCGAAGAGCAGGACAGATTTAAATCAATGACACAGGAAATTCCTGGGTCCACTTCATAGTATTCATGAGAAGAGAAAACCCTCAGGTGAGGGCACATGTTTTCCCAGTTGGTTATCTGATTTGAACCCTGATTGGGTTATATGATTATAGCTTTATAGATTTTATGACTATTTGTCTCTTGTTTCCAACATAAGTTTTGACTGAAGTTGCTCAGTTGTTTTTCTGCTGCATTAAATCACCTGCTTATTAGACACAGAACACTTCATTTATAAGAAATAATTAATTTAAATTAAAAGTTGTGCAACTTTTAAAAAAAAAAAAAAACGTGTCTTTTACACCTTGCTTTATTTTTGTGTGATTGTCGTTCTACTTAATAGAAAGAATGTAAATGCAAGGGACTCAAGCCCCCCATTCAGTCATGTGCTCATCTGTGAGAATTATGTCATGTCTTTTTTCATGATTTTTTTTCCCTGAAAATATTGATATGCAAATAATTGCAATTAATTTGATTGTTCCAGGGTTATAATTAACTATAACTGAAAAAAACACAAAAAACATTAACTGAACTGAAATACATACTGAATATATGAGTTTTATTTCAGCTAATTGCCAAGGCAGCATTTCTCATTTTCATTTAGTTAAATTTGAAGTACTTAATAACAAAATTTTGTTAATACAAATTAACAGAAACACCATACTAATACTGTGATTCTGTGATTTGCCTTAAGATTCAAAACTTTAAAAAAAAAATCAAATTCAATATGTTTATAAAAATCATAATAGAATATCAGTGATACCTAAAATAACACAGGATAATTTGTCATATCATGTAGTTATTTTTTATTTTATTTTATTTAAATTAATGAAATTGCAATCCTAGTAAAATAGACATTATTCTTTTCCAGCCTATTGGTTTCCTATTTTTATCCCTGTTAGCCTCTCTCATAAAAATGTAATGTCTTATAATATTTTTCCACATATTTTTGTCTGATCTTTTTGTTATGCTGACTGTCTGCCAAAATGGTAACTTGGTGATTATTAAAAGATTAAACAGTTTCATCCACAGTAATGTTGTGCAGTCCCTCAGTTCTCCGCAATTTCTTCAGCATAAAGTGGCCAAAAGTAATTTTGCAGAATTGATTCTTTTAAATGAAATGCTATTTTTAAAGGATAAACTACATCCATATGTGGCCTGTCACAGATTTTAATCGGAATAGACAACGAACATTGCAGTGGCACATGTGAACTTGCTGAAGGACATTCGTGAAAGATGGAGTTTGACTTCTCCTTTCCATTTGGTAGAATTTTTTTTAAGTATTTTGATCACACATGGTTTGTAGCTTGTTTTCTGCTGTTTGCAAGCAGCACATTGATTTGCAAGGGGGTTCATTTACACAACATCATTTTTATCTAAAAACGGATATCTTTTCATGCGTTTTTTTGGCTGTTCATTTACAAGACTATGATGTTTTGGGGGCCTGAACTTTTGAAAACTGGTTTCAAAGTGCAAGTTTTTGAAAATGATGCCTTTATTGTCTCCATGTAAACAACAAAACACGAATTTGTAGAAACTGACATATGTTATGCGTATTGCCTGTTCAGGCATATGAGAGTACTTTACAATATACAGTATACAACAGTGGTGAACTACAGGATCATGTTTGTGCTGCACAAGACGTTTGTGCTGATTTGTGAATGCTTCTCCAGCAAAGTGTAGATTTATTGCACCAGTACTACGACCTGGGATGGGAAGCTACATTATTTACATTGAAGAATGTGTTTGTGCATAGGTGCATGACATTGCCAACTATTGGCCTGGCATGCATAATACACCGTTTTTAGTCGTTTGGGGATAATTTTGACGACATTATCACCTGTACTCAAACACGCAAATAAAAAACTTGTTCGTTGCCGTGTAAACATACCCAAAGTGGATTTTATCAGCAATCCTGAATTTTTGTTCTTGTGGCGTAATATTAAATTATTTGTGTTGCTGTGATTGGTCTATAGGTGGCTAGAGGTGGGTGTGGTTAACCTGACCTGTACGCAATATTGGGTGATTTACCTGCGGGTACTGCAGGAGGCCATCTGGCCTGGAGGAAGTCTGCCGGCTCAACCCCGACCCCAACGCACCCCGCAGCAGAAACAGGAGAGCAGAAAACAGGCTCAGCAGTGCCTTATGAAACTACTGCCAGGTGAGACGCCTCATAATATTCACACATACACTACCGTTTTAACCCTCTGGTCTGAGGTGTTTTCTGGACCTTGCTGACATTTGTGCTTATTTCTGTTACTTGTGACATTTTCATGGCTAAAGTCAGATTACACTGTATTTCAGCACAAACTCTGCTACAATAATATGTCAGCAGCATGTACGTAAAAGATTGTAGTTTTGAGATCAGGTTCACTAGTTCTTTTACGTCCTCACATAATTGTCAATTCTGTCATCCAAAATACTTTAAATTAAAGGCATTTGTAATCATAACTTCAGTTAAATAACAGTGCCCATTGTCATAATTATCTTTTATAAGTTTCTTACTTGTACGTTTTGCAAACGAACCCTGTAGCCTACAGGCGATGTGCAAATGTGGATGTTTCACATGTCTTAAATATATAAAGTACATACATGGTCTCCATCATTTTATTTAATATTAAATAATCGTACATCAGCACTGACGTAACTTATGACACAAAGTGTTTCGAAAGATTCAGTCCGATGTAGTGTACTGGTTCAACCGGTTCAAAAGAACGATTCGTTCAGGAACCGGCCATCACTAGTTCCTTCACGTGGCCTCAATCACATTACATCAATCACATTAGAGTTAATGAGGAGCGTTTGAGATCTATACATGTCGTTGCTTTCATACGGATTACTTAAACAGAGAATATTTGTTTCTTATATCATTACCATGATTTAAAAATAGACTCCAATCTTTCTATTTCTATTTCTGAATGAACTTCACATAGAGAGAATGCGCATCATGTTTTTTTTTCTTTATTTTACGAAAAACACACAACATTTTGTTATCTCTTTTTCACTGATAAGAAAAAAACCGAGCTGGATAATGCTTTAATATTTTTACTGATTGACTTGTAAGTTGTAACTAACTAATCTTTTTAGCATTTAATAATGTGTTTTGGATGGAACAGGTAAAATTTGGCCTTTGAAAAATAGTGTTTTACAAATAATTGTGTTATTGAGGCAAAAAAAAACATTGTCAAAACATAAGTAAGGGAAGGTCAGAGGAAACCACCTCAACAGTAAATGAGGGTTTTTTTTATCAATAGTGTAGTGTAGTCTAGCAGATCCTCATCTCTGTTCCTTGACTGAGTTTATTGTGTTTTGTACAGATCCGATTTGTGATATGCTGGGCTCTGAGAAGTACAAGATATTTTGGCAGACGGTTGTGGATTCTTTTCAGGACCCCACCATAAACAGGTGTGTTTGAGCACTAAACACAGATGAAGATAATAATCAGCGCCGCAGCCATTTATGCAATTTTCCTTTATGCAATGTTCCTGGATGCATATTTATGAGATGTCTGGAAATTTCAAATTCCGTGGAAATGTCAGGACGTACATGAAAATATAGTCAGAAATATATTGTAACATCTTGTCATCACTGTTCAACATTTTGAACTGTTTGTAGCTGCAAAAATCGCATAAATATTTCATGAGGCGTGCCGATATGGCCTAGTGAACATATGGCTTTAATGGCTAAAATGGTCAGGTTGTAATTTACTTCACTATTTACTTCTTTACTATCATTCTTTTATGGCACACTAAGTGAGCAATGCCGTTAAAAGAATGCAAAAATGTGCTTTCGATAGATACATTGCTGTGTTGTGTTATCAGGGCACCTCGTGACATCTTTGTAGACTGTTACCACAGTGGGGATGCATGATTTATTCTCACCAGCTTGGGTTTTGAAAGTTTTGATTTACTAGAACATGCTGTAGTATTCTGTAGATGGCCAGATGAAGCAGATGCTGTTACTATCACTTATACATTGACTTAGTATCCTTTGCTTTATGAGCTGTTTGTCCTATATAAAGAGAAGGCAACAAGGCATGTCCAAATCCAGTGTCTGCCTGACATCCTGTTTAGGATCTTCAGCTTTTTGATAATACAGTGTTGTTGGATCTGTATGCAGGATGTACAGTCTGTAGCAATGCTTGTGAACTCCTGTGACTTTTTTTTTTTTGTTGTTGTTGCAGGCATCTTGTGTACTGCATCTGGGATCTGCTAATCGAGTTTCTAGTCCCTGAGCTGTCTGACGAGGACTTTCTGAAAACACTTCTGCACAGCCTGTCCAAAAATGCTGAGAAGCTTCCACCATAGGTGTGTGGACACATAAAACCGCTTGCACACACACACATATGCCTATCACATACAAACGTTTGAGGTCCGTTGCAGTGTTAGGTGGAAATACAGGCAAGAAAGTGTGGATTTTATTCACTTTAGCCTATGTCTGGCACCAATTTGGTCTCCCTGTTTCTGGGACACACTACGCACATCCGGGGGAGCATTGATTAATGGACACCTGTTTTGTGTTTTATCCAACCACAAGTCCTATCTCAAAAGCCCTACATTCCGGATCTGAATTAGTCGCAAGTTCTCCAACTTTTATCCACTTTGAGCAATGCTCTTACAAATGGACTGCACAGATCATTTCCTATTACTTGTTTACGGCCTTTCGGTCTTCTTTATACCTTGAGTTTACGCACATTCCCTCCCAATGATTCCTCAGACGCTGTCCCAGTTTGATCTCTTTAGCCTTCCATTGGAGGAAAGCCAATTTTTTTCCTTGAGATTCCTCTTTGTGTATGAAATTTTGTCGCATCTGCTTCTGTTGTCACTGTAAAGTTGTACGTGCTTTGTGTGTTTTCAGCCGACTTATGAAGCCTTTAAACAATGTCACTCTTCACAACTTCTAATTAAGTGGTTAGATGCTGACAAGAATGCGTCTAAAGGAAAAAATCATGTTCAACGGCCAGTTTATGTAGTCAGAGCATTTGTCTTAATATTTATTTAACGTTTTAATGAAGTATTTAAGTTATCTTAGTGTTAACTTAAAAAAATCCGTCTTTATTTACTCGTGTCATTCCAAACGTGTATTACTTCTTTCTTCTGTGGAACATGTAAAAGAGGTTTTTTTATTTTTTTTGAGCATCAAATGAGCGTCAAAAGTTTACTATTGGGTTACCAACATTCCTAAAAATGCCTTTGTTTTACACAGATGAAAAAAAAGAAAGAAATCATACCAGTTTGGATTAACATGAAGGTAAAAAATGGCAGTGTTCATTTTTGGGTGATCTATCCCTTTAAATGTTTAATTTATGAGAATTATAAAAAGGCAAATTGAGTTTTAACAACAAATAATAGAGAATTACATGGTGATGTCTTTTATTGCCTTAATGTGTGTAAATAATCGAATTCAGTTACAAATCAGTAACGGATGCGGATGTGATTCTTACCGTCAGTTTTCAAGTTTTATTAGCATCATTGCGTCATCTTTTCACCATTCTGCTTGCACAAATTACCCAGTATTTGTGTAAAACTATCCTGTACTTTCCTTACGTGATCAGCTGTGTCCCAATGCATGCTGATTTAGGTTCTGGAAGCCCTGTTGCACAAGTATGCATTACAATGGCTTGATGGCTTTGTTACACTGTACTCCTGCGTAATGCACTGAATGTTGCAGTATTTGTATTTTGTAAGTGATCTGGTGCGTATATATTGTAGGCCTTATGTTGTTTTATTGTATTGAAATCATAGTAAAAGCAGTCGATATTGTCACTGAATTCAGTTGTCACTTATTTACAAAGTGCTTTCAAATTCGGTTAGCAAGTTACACTTGTTTGAAACAACTTAAACTTACTAACAATTTACATTTAAAACGGGAAAACAGCTGGTACCAAAAACATACTGGGGATTTATATATTAAATGATGAAAACAAATTGAATTGAACCTAACAAAAAATGAGGCGTTAAAAGAATGATTAAATGACATCAACCTCAATGTAATATAAAACTATTGACTTGTTTTATTCAATATTTCGACAATATTATCTATGGTTGTCAGTAATTCATGAGCTTCACATGATATGAAATAACATGTTGTGTTGTGAATAAGTGAAGTTGAGTGAGCTGTGATTTTAAACAGCACTTCTCAGCTAAAAATTATGTAATTCTATTGGCAGCATTTTTAATGAACAGAATTTGGTAGCTGCTAATTCTTTATGGACACGCTGTCGCTTTAATGGACCCGTCAGTGCTTTTATTCCATCTACTTAGTACATTTGTTTCCATCATTGAAATTATCGAAACATTGTGTCATCGTGCTAATACACGTGATCGGTCGAAGAGAACAAGGGGAAGCGTTTGCCAAAACGTAAATCCTCCTCATGCTAAATAACACTGCAGTTTCTATGATGTGAGATTACAAGCACAGACATCTTGGAGCTAAACATCCAGATTTTCCTAGAATTCGGTGGAAAACATCTCTAGACCTTTGTTCAAAGTTTTTGCCCTTGGAAAAATGGGTCTATCTCCAAAATCAACAGAAATGGATTAACAGAGAGACGTTGGATTATTGAAATCAGATCTAGTATCTGGGACTAATTCCGGGGTCGACACAATGAGTCTGGCGAGTCTTCAGAGTGTGTAGTCATCATGACCCTTTACCTTCACTGATTTCTGTCACTGTCTGTCTGTCTGTCTTATCTGTCATCTTTTTTCTACTTTATAACATGATATCAAAAGGAAACCCTTTAAGCTTTCAACATGTATGACATCACTTGTTGTACAAGCACCGAATATGATTATGCATTAAGTAGCCCTTTCTTAAACTTGCGTGAGTATCCAAAATATTGTTAAATGTCTAACACTGACTGCCACTGCACCGCACTAAGGCAAACTGGCAAAAAAAACAGGTCAAGTGCTCTTTAAAAGACTTTGGCACTAACCTGAAAATAACTACTGGAAATAACTGAAGTAAAACCTCATCTCAGAAAAAGGTGATTAAGGATTAATGATCCTTAAATCATTCTGTGTTTTACTCAGGAACTAGTGATGTGCTCATGGAAACTTGAAAAAACGAACCAAAAAGACACCTAAAGCGCAAATACGAGCAAATTAAATGAGCAATCCGACAGGCTTGTTTTTAGTAGTTTTGAATGTGTCTATTTAAAGTATTTGAAGTAATCCCATGATGTAATTGGATTACAATCTTACTATATTATATTAGTAATTAATTTAGTATGTTATATTAGTAATTTAATTAGCCCGATTGTAAGCTTTGCTTACAAACAATGTAAAAGTCTTTACTGTCACTTGACCAATTTAATGAATTCTTTGCTTGTAAGAATTTATTTAAATATAAATCTTGAAGAAAACAAAATATGAATTGTTGTCTTGGTTTGTTCTCAACATGGAAAGAAAGTATAATAAAGAACAATTTAATTCATATTTTTTTGGGCAAACTGTCCCTTTAAATTTGCAAAAATATCTTAGCTTACTCAGAATACTTACTGCAAAAGGTGCACATGCTACTTTTATGACTTTTATTTTTAGCTTGACAGCTATTGGTCACCATCCACTTTCATTGAATGGAAAAGCAGCTTGGACAATCTGTTAAATATCTCCTTTTGTGTTCCATAGAAAGAAAGTCATACGGTTTTCGCTCCGTTTCAACGCAAGACAAGATGAAAATGTCAACACCTTAGTTAAATCTGAAGAGATGGTATGTCTTTGATTATTTCTGGTTCGGGATTTCGATATTTTTTTTGAGTAATTTCAAAATATTTTCATTTGACTACATATTACGTTACGTCCTGCTCAAGCTGGCAAGCAGTAGCAATCACTTCATTTCACACGTAATTTAAACCAATAAATCATCAGCTGTACTTCATGACAAAAGGACACTGATAAATGGATCCTGCCTTTTTGTATCTTTGGCCATGTTGAACATTTTGGCCCTGCACATTTCTTGAATAGGCCACAGGCGTCAGTGTTTTTTTTTCTCTTTGTAAACTTTTGAATAATTAAAGATTAACATGAACTTCCAACCCATCCACATCTATGTGGAAAACACATGGCTTCGCTGAAGATATGCAATCATTTGCTGGACGTTTATTCTCTTGGACCGTTTGACATTTTTTAGTTTTGGCAAACACGAGATGCATATTTTTCTATATTTCTTTTTTCTCCTCCCCTATCTTATGCAACAAAAAATACAAGCAAGCATGCGTTCAATTAAGACACTTGTGTTGAGCCAACAAAAAGTTTCATTTGGTCTCTGGTTTGTGTTATCCCGCGGCTTTAGACGTGGCCAACAAGACGTGTTTAACACATCGCGTCGAGTGCATTTGAATTGTGTATTTTTATATCTGTAATCATGCCGGACAGCATATTGTACTGTTTTGTGATATAGTTCTCTCTCACAATGCCTCCTGGTGATCATCCGGTTCTTAAATCCAGTATTCGCTCAGGTTTTTAAATAGTCAGCAGTGTGAAAATATGAAGCAATTAATCTTTCAACTCGCAGTTGTTTATTCAGTGTATAATTAGTGTTTACTTGCATTTACAGAGTTCATACAATATCAGAATGGAGCTTTTGTTCTAGTTCTGCCAAAAGAAGGAGCCCTAGAGCTGCTGGGATTTTTAGGATAGTTTGGTTTTCAACCACAAGGTGGCAGTATAAGCAAAGACTAAAAATTTAGTTGAGGTGTAAAAGACACATTTATACCACACTTAAAGGACCAATGCCATTCTTTAGATAACAAAATATCAAACCAAGTGAAATGATGCTAGAGCTTTTCTCAGAATTATTCACTTTTTTTTAGCAATTTTACTTTTACATTTAAACTTTTTTACACTGACGTCAATGTGATTGTTATAATTTTTTTTAATAATATATTTGACACCCACGGCGTATCCAAATACTAATAGTATAACATATGCAACACCATTCACAAATTTTGAGATTAGTATAATTTTTAGAAGTGTTTCTTAAAAAAATAAGCATCTTTTTTTTATCAAAAATGACAGTGAAAACATTGAAATGTTGTGTAATAATATTACAATTAAAATAACTGTTTTCTATTTGTATTTGAAATATTATTTATTCAACAATTAATATGATA
>JAOTRC010000003.1:7885049-7897745 GCA_027497675.1 Cyprinella lutrensis
CCCTCATTATGTTACTGTGTTAGTGTGGGGCTATTTTGAGCCTTGTTAGTGGTATAAACTAGCGATTTCTTTTTACTCAGTATATGCCCCCATTACTAGCATTATATGCTAAACAGTTTTTAGAGATAAAACTCTTTCCATTCGATTATCATGAAAACAAATGTCAGAGAATGGTTGACTATAGGTACCGATGTTTTATTAGACCAAAGGTTCATTTTGCACCGGAGTTCTCCTTTAAGTTGATGTTTTTGTATTGAAGCATGAGACATGATTTAGTTTGAAAAGCAAGACCACAAATTATTAGAATTTAATCTTCATTAATTCTTTAATTCACTGCAGTGAACATGATTCTCAAAGTGGTGTTCTATAGTTATCTTTTCTTAAAGAAATTATTATTTTTATTCAGCAAATAGTTGAAATGCATTAAATGTGCAGCAAGCGATTTTTGAGAAATATGCATAAATTAAATAAATTATTTTAATCAGTGCAGAAGTTTGGTAACATTTATGGTTGTCACTTCTCAATAACTGTGGCCTGATGATGCACACAGGGAGAAATGACAGAATGACGGATTTAATTCACATACAGCATGATATGTGATTCACTTTCACAAGCCGATTATGCAATGGATGTTCCATTGACTCATTCTGTTGGCAGTCCTATGCATTCATGATTTCTGGAATGGAAATCCCCATTTCAGCCCAGTTGAAAATATTCATAAGAATTTCTTTATTCTGCTTTCCCATATAGTCACAATTACAAGTCTATAATTCTATAACACACTGCTTTTTGTTGCTCTAATTAAATGTTTTATTCTCCTCCTCAGCTTTTTAACCTTTAAATTTCATTATGTAACTTATTATCTACTGCAATTAAAAAATATAGGAGAAAGAGTTCATTTCAGGAACCTTGTTTTAGATGCATAATTATCAATGTGCGTATGTTAGGTTAATTTAACAATGTCAAAAGCTTTAAAAAAAACCCATCCGGCTACAAAGACTTAAACAGACCACTTTACCTGAACAAATTGTAAGTGGAAAACACATTTGTGATAACATCATTGCTGGAGCGCTTGAAAATTGGCTTGATCTCTGTTCAAAATGAAACTCGTATATAGCGCCTGAACCATTGCTGTAAAATCTAACCGCGCGTCCCCCGCTGCCTTCACTGAGCTAGAGCCAACACAAGATGAATACATGTGCAAAAGTAGTACTATGTCCATATAGACCAAGGGAAAGAGGAGGAATGGGCATATGACCTTGCAAATCATCTAATAAGACAGCTGAGTAAAAGTAGTGTAAAAGAGAACTTATGTAATGCTATATGATTTTGTTTCTGCTTAACAACCCAATTTGCGTTGTCTCACATCATGCTGCTACAGTCTTCAGGAATGTGTGTCACCAAGATGGATTACAAGCAGTCATGCGTGAATATGTCATGTATGATGTTTCACTCGGTCAGAGAACTGGGATTTCCATAAGCCAGTGAAAATCTGATCAAACAAAAATCAAAGGAACGTTTTGGCAATGCAGCTTAAATGGCAATCAAGCCTAACCAGTAACAGTCATTTGTTAGTGCAGAACTGAATCAATTTGAGTCATTTCATTGCATTTTCCCCACAAATGTTAGACTGTTTTGTGAATGAACATCCCTTTTTATTTTAAGAAGATAACTGTAAATTTTACATATTTAATACCTTCAAGAGAATGGTTTAAACATTTTTAAAAAATATCAGCAGAAATGAGCAATTGATTATTTTTAAATCCAGTTTTAATAGTGAACATGCAATTATAAAGACTGATTCATTGTTATTTATTCAAATAGATTTTCATCTTGAGAGAGGTAAAGCCATCTGCTTTGACTTATGCTGCATTCATGTCATATTAGAATTCATTGTTTCTGACTAGCTCTTTTTTGACTCAGAAGTAGAATTAGGAAAGTCAGAGTTTTCTGAAAAGCTCTTCTCCTCCTTAGACTGTGACATCGACTTTATGCCCTACATTACTACATAGCCAATGTGAGTGCCATACAATCATCATTTACTCTGCAATTATGATGTAACGCAGTACTGTGCATTTCACATTGCAAACGTTTGGTGTCATCCAATACGTTTTTGGCATGATATTGGAAAGGACAATAGCTACGTTTACACAGACACCGATTGAACAATCCAAATGTGGTGTTTACATTAAACGCTAAATAAAGTGATAGTAAAAACATCTCCCTGCACCTAAAACAAGGCATCTGTGGATGAAAGTCTAAAGCAAGGATTGGTGAGACAATATCCTCCACCAGTTAACCGACAATGAGTGAAAGGAGACTTTTAGAATGACACGAGTCACTTTATTAACAATAATGACAGCTCGTTCGATGTGTCTTACGTCATTATACCACAAAATGATAACTGCAAATCCACCTTTCGCTGTCTAGCGTCTTGTTGTTTCTATGAATCGTAGAGATCCGTTTCCTTCTCTTTTCTGTAGCTCTCGGCTGTCTGTAAAAATATACCTCCGATTTCTTGACAAATCTATTTCTTTCCGGTTTTAAATGTGTTTTGTTTGTTTGTCATGGCATTCACACTGAAAACCAATGCTGCCGTCTTTTTTGCCACTTAAAAAAAGGGTTCATTGGGGTTCTATATATGAAGCATAGGGTTCTTTACTCAACTCCAAATGACCTTTTATGCTAAAAAATGTTCTATAATGACATATATTACATTATTCTGCCACATTTTGTAGTTGTAATTAAATCATTGTTTATTAAACTGTTGTAGTAACTTAATATCACATTTTAATCATGCTCTGTTATCATGTCATGTCACTCTTCGTGTGATATTGATTAATTACATATTTTAACCCCATATCTTGAATTTTGTGATCATTCACATGCATTGCATTTTAATGGTTCCAAATATGTCGCGCTTTAGAACCTTTTAAGGTTCTTTAT
Organism: Cyprinella lutrensis; assembly: GCA_027497675.1. Classification (NCBI taxonomy): domain Eukaryota; kingdom Metazoa; phylum Chordata; class Actinopteri; order Cypriniformes; family Leuciscidae; genus Cyprinella; species Cyprinella lutrensis. Next base: position 7,887,996 of record JAOTRC010000003.1, read on the forward strand.
AGAACCTTTTCTTCTAAGAGTGTAACATTACGCCTTCACTTCGGGCAACGGTGACGTCACTTGCATACCCTCTCTAACAGACCGGTGTGCATCTCATCAATGATTCATTCAAGAACGCTGTACAAGTTTACTACAACAATGGAGCTGCAAACTTTAGTTGATCCTGGTTAAGTGCTCATTGTCACAGTTGTAAACACGGCAGTGTTTTTCTTCCACGAGGGGGTTTGTGGTCAATGGCTGTCATAACCATATACATAGAAACCATAGAAAAATGCATACTGTACCTGAGGGCAGATAATACCTTAGTAAATATATCCTGAGTCTTGAGTCTTAAAGGATTATGGTCTGCAATGGATGTCATTCATAGAGGGAAGCCATCCTCAGGTCTCATGGCAGACAGATCCAGAACACTTTCACTATCTCAGGCTTTCAGAGTTCAGCCGTTTTTTTAATGTTTGGCCTTCTCAGCCTGTTGAGCCTTGTTTGAGTTGAGTTCAGGGACCTTTGTGTTTACTGAACATAGAGGTATTCTGAGCATGAGCTGGCAGAAGAATCCATCTCTCATTCCTGGAGACTGCAGCTCAATGATGTTTGGAATTACTTGAACGCCCAAAAAAAATGCTTTCTCATTTTCTTTACCTATAAATATGAACAGAAAATGGCAGATTCAGTGTAGGAGCCGGCAACAATTTTTCAGCTCCTCAGAACGTTCAGAATCATGACTGATAGGGGAATGTTCCGTGTTTTCTGGGATGATGTTAAATTATATGTTAAAAATGTCCGTCAGATACAACTCTTCTGAGTAGGTTTTGCTAAATAAGAACGTTTTTTGATATTCACTAGTTGACGTCACTAACTATAGGAACAAAGATCAGCATGTTGATATAATATACTAGTTTAGCGAAATAATTCTCACTAAACTGCATGCCATGAATGAGGCTCAGTTTGTTGAAATGAAAAATGGTGGTTGTACGCCTACCATAAAATGACCTCAAATGAACAGTAAAGTTGTCACAATCAGAGTTGCATTCTGCAGGTTAGTGTAGTTTGTAAATGGCAGCTGTTAACCATAAAAGCTAATACTTTGTCTCTCCCATGCGGGTCATGATCTTAACAGCCAGTATTTGGTAGTGAGGTAATTGAGGATCAATGCTTTGGCTTTCACATGTAATCAGCTCCATGTGCTGTTATGGATATGTGCTATGTTGGATTAAACCCAAATACAAAGGCGCACGTTTCTTTTCTGGTCTGATGTAATGGTCGTCATGTGTCATCAATGTATACAAGAGAGTTAATGTGAAATCATGAGGGATGAGCATTGAACCTATTTGCTAACTTTCATTCTATTTTAGACGTATACATAAAAATGAATCATATTTAGTATTTAGTTGCATTGTTGCCAACTGCCTTATTATTAAAAGAAATTAAGCTGGTGAAAGTCTACATAATGTTCAGAATAGAACACGGCCTCATTTCCCGATAAACAAAACACAGGTACGGCTTCTCCCGTTGCAAGCGAGATACTAAGATGAGGTCATGTTGATATTATTTCCACAATGAGCGCTTTGTTTTTGGTCTCTTTTGTTTAGGAGTTGATGTGCACTGAGGGTCTCCGACGTGTCACTCTTCACACTGAAGCGTAACCAAACCAAACACTGAAGTCGACACACACACACAGTGATTGAAAAGAGAAGACAACCCAGAATCAGTCTTTACAATAACTCTGTGAAAGCACTATGGTTACAGACTAGGAAAGGGGGGTTATTGTTTTGCCTCTGAGCAGGTGTGTTTTGCAGCTCCGCACTAAATGGATTGTATGACATATCTTGCATTATATTTTAATGGTCGGTTGCAGATTATCCATGCTTTACCTACTTATCTTCCATACTCTATCTATCTGTCTATGAGACCCAGGTTCGAATCGATTGTGAGACACCAATGTGTCCTTGAGCAAGACACTTTAACCCCTAGTTGCTCCAGAGGCGTGCAAAATATAGCAATTGTACATATAGCAATTGTAAGTCGCAATTGATAAGTCACTTAGGATAAAAGCGTCAGCTAAATAAATGTAAATGTATTTATCATTAGATAGAATGATGAATACAACTATAAGAACCACAGATAGAACGATAAATACGACTACACAACATTATATGGTTTTATAGTTGATATCGGCCTCCATGGTTGTATTTATTTTTCTATCCATAAGGCATATAAAGCATATGGATACAGCAAGTCTATACAGAATCAGGCACAGACAACATCACTCGTTCCAAGCAATTTGTCAAGTTCTGGTTCATGATTGATTACAAAAGCTGTCTTTTGGAAATAACTAGAGGTCTAAAGAGATTTTAGCAAGTAGAAACAGTTTCTTGAGTGGTTGAAATGAGTGATTCCAGTTCATCTTAGGCATGTAGTGGCCAGGTAAGACCCAGCAGTGCTAACAGAGAGTTGACAACCTTAATGACCACTTTACATCCAGCCTCTGTCAGGTTTGGCATTGAACTCATGTATCTCCAGGTTCTTCCTCTGGGTTTAGAAGTCGTAATAGATTATTGAATGGCTCTGGAATAGGATTACCATCCACAGCTGTGACACGAGCAGGCTGAAGCAAAGAAGTTGTTGAAATGTGAAGTTGTTGAAACCTGGTCAGTGTCAGTGGCTGCTCTTGAGTTTCTCAGTGCTCCAGTGGTACACTTTTGTGATGCCTGAATCGTAAATCTTAACTGGCGATTAGTTTTGTGAGTTAAGGATTACTCACCAAAGGGTTTTCTTTGGAACAGAGTCAGGACACATTCCACAGTTTACAAGTAAATTGCTCGGAGGATGATGTTTAAATGTATTCAAGACCAGTCTGACAAACATTTTTAGGTAATTACAATTTTTAATCAAGTTGAGTAGGCTATAAGAACCATTGTCTCATATCTCTTTCTGATTGGAAGATAACATAATTTAAGAGATCTGAGACCTTTTTATTGTTGAACATGTTCAGATCCAGATATTAGTCCAACTATACAGTAAAAGATCAAATTTATGCTTCAGTTTGAAACAGACCTCAGAATGGTTGACTGCTTTTTTTATTGACTGTTTCTAGAAGACAATTGCAGTGTTTTCTTTGAAGTGTTGCTTCATCCGTTTTTGGGAAAAATCTTCAATCTCACAAACAGAGTTTAAACAGGAAATTACATGCTCAGAATTACAGTTTGAGTGCTTGCTGGACACAATTTAGTTAGTACTAAAATGCAATTTTCATTAAAGTGCGTATATCTAAATAAGTATCAATGCACATTATAATAATTTAAGCCAGTTTTGAAAGTACGCAAATGTACAGTATCGGTGCCAAAATATCCTTTGATATGCAGCTTGTACCTAATTGTTTCTCAGATTTCCAAAAAAGTCTTTCTGGCCTTTTCTGCAGAAATTAGTGCGAGTACTCGGAAAATCTGATTCTCAAATTATCTTACAATCTCAAAAAAATTGAGCCAAGTTTCCACATAAAGTGTGGAACCATGTGACAACTCGGGTATCTTAGTTCAAACAATAAAGTTTTAATAATGCCAAATGCCAAATTGAGACCTTTATGGGATAATATTTGAACTTTTATTGTCTCATAATTGTATAAAAATGCACTTGCTTGCACTAGTTTGTCTTTTGTTGTGGATTCCTTTACAGTTTGTTCATGGGGTTGGCTGTGTTTACATTAAACTCTTTACTCCAAAACATACATCAGGCCAAAATCCAGAGGAATGTCAGCAGAATGCCACCCTGGTCCGTGTGTTTCCTCCGAGCACCTGACTGAAAATGAAAAGTGCGTTAAGGAGCACAGATGGATATCCCACAGACAGATTTGTGTTTCTCTTGAAGCGATTAGGCTTTTATCCCTGTTGATGAATTAGGAGCAGCTGAACTTTGTAGTTTCATAATGGTAATGTAAGCTGAAGGTTTGCAGGCTGCAGTCAAATTGACACAGTGAGATGTACACTGGGCCATTTACCTCAATCCGTCTCAAAAAGTGTTTATACTGAGGTTGTGTAACTGTTATTTCAGCGCCTACAGTGAAACACATACATTTAGTTTTAACTATGTGATGTTGTTAGTCTTGTAATAGACACTGCGGTATGAAAAGCAATATTAAACGGAGGGTCAGGAGGACGTAACAAAACCATAAAGAGACAGTTCACCCCAAAAATGTCCTTCCAAATCTGTATGATTTTAAAAAAGAGAAGCTTTGACGAATATGTCGGCTGCACTTCTCCATGCATTTATAATCAATGTGAACTCTTGAAGGTGTAAAGCTTCAAAAAGAACTCAAAGCACTATTAAATGATCATAAAAGTCATCCATTTAGGGACGGATTTACTAAATAGCCGCAATCTAATGAAAGCACCAATGGGAGTGGAAAGTTCCCTGAGTTAGATCTATTGACAATGCGCAAATTCCATGTCATGTCAAGCGTAAAATTGGTTAAGACACACCATTTTTTGGGGCGTTAAATAATGGTGCAAATGGACTACCGCAAACCTAAGTAAATCACGTCGCATGATTAATTTAAACATGTATGACAGAGACACTTTTTTAATAGCTTTTTATCGCTAAAAGAGGCAATCTGGCCACTGGTCTTCTGAAGCATCAAAATAGTTGAAAAGGCTGAAATTAAGTCTTTATTTTATATAATTTTACATATTTAATTCTATAAGAAGGCCATCAAAATAGAAATTTTCTCCATCTCTTTTCCAGAAACATGCCAATAGAAGTTTATACAATGTTTGTCTATTCAAACAGACAGTGTTTGCCATGTTCCCTCAAATACTTGGCCCATGAGTGCTTTGGACTGATGAGTTGAGACAGCTGAGATGAGTGTGGTGTTAGATGCTGATTTCCCTTGGCTGTAATACGTAAATGGAGAATATGGGATTTTAGACAGTCCAAATGCTGGAAAACAAGAATCCATCATTTAGACAATAAAAATCCCTTTGGCTTCAAAAGAGACGAGAAGGTATTGGCTCGACCTGGTGGTGTAGAAAACGCATCCATACAGCTGAAAATAAAGAGCATAGCTGTAGCTTTCATGTTTAGTGTTAAAGGGGCTCATGAATGAATAATATGGACCACTGGTGGTGACTAATTAGCCTATTACGAAGCACAACCATCCAGGTCTCAAGAGTGTTCCTTACACTCTCAGAAAAAAAGGTACAAAAGCTGTTACTGGGGGTGTACCTTTTCAAAAGGTACACTTTTGTACCCAAGGGCTGCATATTGGCACCTTAGTGGTACATATTAGCACCTAAAATGTGCATAATAGGACCTAAAATGTTCATATTATCACCTAAAATGTACACAACAGGACCTAAAATGTTCATATTACCACCTAAAATGGACATATTGCCTCTTAAAATGTACATATTAGGAGTTAAAATGTACATATTAGCTCCTGAAATGTACATATTAACACTTAAAATGCAAATATTAACACCTATTAGCTCCTGAAATGGACATATAAGCACCTAAAATGTACATATCAACACCTAAAATGTACATATTAACAATTAAAATGTTCATATTAACACTGAAAATGTACATATTAGCACCTAAAATGTACATATTAACACTTAAAATGTACATATTGACACCTAAAATGTACTTATTAGCACCTAAAATGTACATATTAACACTTAAAATGTACATAGCACTTGAAATGTACATATTATCACCTAAAATATTAGCACCTGAAATGGACAAAAGTTTACCTTTTGAAAAGGTACAGCCCCAGCCACAGCTTTTGTACCTTTTTTTTTCTGAGAGTGTACTTCTATACATACAGGAAATTAAAGAACTGATGGAGTGGCTTCTCTGAAATGTAGCATGTTTTTGATTTAATGCACTGCATAATCATTTAGCTGCCATTGTAATGACGAAATATAAAGTGTTCACGTCATATTAGCTGATCTGTCTCAGTGAAAACACAGCTGGTAAGCCAATGAGGGGGAGAAGTTGTGAGAATGTCAGCTCTCGTGAAAAATTGAGTGTCTTTCTTTGTATTGTAGTGTACTTACAAAAGTACAGTATATTGTAAGTATATTTAAAAAAAACTGTACTTGCAGATAATAAAATATTGAATAAAGGCTATATAAAGGGCTATGTGTCCGAATTTTCATGGATTATTTGCTTATTTTTATGCCAACGTGTGTTTACAGCTTGTAACAAAAAAAATCCCCAAAGAACAAGACTTTCTATAGGTTGTCAATGAAACTCAGGATGTTCTTGCTGGGAAAATCAAAAGATTGTGGCATTTACACACGCTCCGAGAGCCTCTTCCATTCTATGACGCATGAAACGAATGTATAAACAATGTTAAGGACGATGCCAACAGAGCTATTCTGTATACTGTAATGTCAATGAGTCGTCCAAAGGAAAGGGATTAATTCAAACTAAATTAACTTCATTGTTGTTTGTAAATGGAAACCACATCGTTTTTAAGTTTTGAAGGTCAGCATTACCAAAGATTGCTGGGAAGTGTTGTGGGAATGTTATAGGTGCGTGTTGGTATCGTGCCGGGACTCAACTCACAGGGATTGTAGTAATGTACTTGGGCGTACATGAACTGTACCATAAATGTGCTGGGAATGTGGTGGGAGTACACTGTTATGTCAATGAAAGAAATTTGAAACAAATGTTCATTTCTAGCAAACCAAAAGCACTGAAGTTACAACTAAATCATCACTAGGTATTAGGTATTATACATGTTTTTTGATTAATAATGCTTTGAAAAGCTATATGAAGGCTTGTTGTCATTGATACATAGCTCAAAACATTGCCTTGATTAAGTCTTCCCTGAAACCACACACACCTACTTAAACACATGCAACATTGGTTTCTTTGGTGTGGATGGCCTCTTAAATTTTACTACTCCCGCGGGGTACTGAATAATACAGGTCGCCTCCATCAGAGAAACCTGCTGCAGCGAAGACAAATACAAGTCTGTGGAGCTTATGAAGTAAAGCTGTTGTGCAAGAGCTATGATTTGAGCAGGAAACCGTCTCAAGGCCTCAGGACTAGCATTACCTCATGCAGTGACAGGCCATTGATTGAGAACACTAACAAAACACTGAGGTCTTTGACAAGGCGTACCTGACTCAGGTGCATGATTTGTAACCTTCAGAAACTGTAGATAAGTTTATATTCTTTTTTGTTTGTTTGTTTTGTTTAATATTTATTTCAGGATACGCTAATTAAACTCTGTTGTGAATATATATAAGTAACTATTCACAAATAACCAAAAATTGATATGCGGATCGGTGAGGGAGTCTTGTTGCAAATTCAGTAACGATTATGAATAATTCACTAATGGAGTGTTTCAAACAACTAAATCACGAGCAAGATCGAGACTGTTTTATAACTCTTTGTGATTGACTATGTACTAAGAAACGGTTCATGAGGGTCATTTGTTTGCGAAACAAACATCACATATTGTGCTGTGTTCATTGTTGCATGAAGAAAGCTTAGCCATGCATTTTAAAGATGTAATTAATCAACGTGATCTCATTAGTATTTGTAGCCTATTTATTTTATAGTGCTGTCAAATCGATAAATCGCAGTTTATTCCATCTAACATACATGTTTTTGTTTATATATTATATTCACATATATATTATATATGTGTGTGCATGTGTGTGCATGTGTCTGTGAAGGAATAAATATACATATACACGTACATANNNTAAAAATGGTCATTTTAGAAGAAAATTTCAAATGGCATTTAGAGGCTTTTGCATCTGAACTCTTCATATACACATATATTATATAAACAGAAACCTTTATGTTATATGCGATTAATCGTGATTAGTGAAGTATGGTTTTATACTTACATATCCATAGACACTGAAATTGGACTAAAGCGTAAAATATTTACGTAGGAACAGCCTTACAGACCTCACCAACCATACCAATGTGTATGAATCCTTAACTTTAAATATTAAAATGGTTGCATAAATATTTGAATATTTGATATTTCTATTGCATTTAAGGTCTTGTGACTGACAATATTCATAAAAATACACCAAAACGAAACGTGTAATCACAAAAGTAATGCATTTTATTTTTGCGCTGTAATCCAAATCATTAGAATCCATTTAATTGTGAGGAACAGACCCAAATTCAAGCCTTTATTCCACAATCTCTATTCTCAGCAGCGACCGTAAACATAAAATCTATATTAAAAAATATAAAAAATGCCGCTTCAAGTAGAAGTACCTGTAAATGTTACATATTAATACCTGTAAATGTTATGTATTAATAGATGATATGCAGAACCCCATATGGACACAATTTGATTTGAAATCCATGGTGCAATTTCTTTGTCACATTGGCGTTATAGTCGTTTTTTTGGATTATGAGACTTTACTTTTCTTAACTGCTTTGGAAAACATTACACCAGACAGAATCTAGCAACATTTTATAAATCTAATGAATGGTATGTTGTACATTGTTATTATCAATAATAAAAATGCAAACAAGACAGAAATAAAGATAACACACTCATTATTTGTAAGATGTATGATTCAACCCATCTCTAATTAGTATATTTTCCCATACTCTGCGAAGCCATCTGGCTTCATTCACAGAACAAGGGCACTATGGGAAAGGAGTGTTATCAAACAGCAGGAGAGATCAGTTCCCTGGATTCCTTCTTAATAAGGCGTCTCTCAACCATATTGTTAAAATCAGCTGAAGGGTGAAAGCCACATGATTTCATTACTCCCATCCAGTCATGGCAGAGCAAGTGTCTGGTAAATTGCCTCTTCTGCCAACACAGATCTTGGTTCACTACCTCTCCTTACACTGCACTCTTATTAGACCCTGTGTCTGCACAGCGTGTGAGGAGAGAGGGTAATCGGCCACTTGTCATCTTGCCACACACAACAAATTAAGATTTAACCCTTGCTGTTCTGCCCTGTGTGATTAATTCAAGCTCACAGAAACAAGGCATTAAGGAGCTGTGCCTTTATTTTTCGATGCAATTGTTCCCCTGATTATCTACTACTGGCCTTTCATTGTGTAATTTTGTGCATAATTTAATGCACATGTGAGTTAATATCTTATTTTGATGAAGAACCACTGCTGTCAGCTTGAAAAAGGCCAAGCATCAGTGGAGACAGTCCAAGGGATCAAAGCTTTGGCATTGATTGTGGATTCCTGGCATCCACTGGTTCCATCTTCTTAAGATAACAAAAGGCAGTTTTGTTGTGTAAGGGCAAGAAAGAGCGGCTGGCCAGAGAAGCAGCCATGGTTCACATCTTCAGCTCATTGCTGGAAGCGAAGCACAGGATCTTCTGCGTATGAATCCCTCCTGACATTTCAAAATATATCTGAAATCTCCCTCGCTTCAGGCTAATCAAAATATTGTATTTCTTGCACACTAAATATTTTGAAATAAAAAAATACAGAGTTATACAGAGTTTAGTCCAACCTCTTAGTCCAAAGCTTCTTAATATTTTAGTTTTTGGAGCAGCCCTTGTAAAAAGAAGTCTTTAGCTTACTAAGGAAATATTATACTTCAAGGCCCCACCTTATTAGCATAGACCCCGCCCTCATTGAGCTGCCATGTTTATCTCCTCACCAGAGCAAATAACAGCACACTCTAAAAAATGCTGGGTTGTTTTAACCCCACTTTGGTTCAAATATGGACTAACCCAGCCGTTGGGTTAAATTTTTACATTACATTTTTAACCCAACATTTCGGGTTTGTCCATA
>JAOTRC010000003.1:7914282-7931252 GCA_027497675.1 Cyprinella lutrensis
TTCTCCATATAATGGACTTCAATGGGAACCAAACGGTTCAAGGTCCAAATGAGTTTCAGTTTAATGTTTTTTTATTCATGGTATATATATATTTTTTTTTAAAAACTTACATGAAAATGCGACTAAGATAGAAATAAAACTATGTGCTCTGAAATTTAACGTTAGCGCAAAACAATGCTGACTTTAGCCCTTTTGCAGCCCTAAAATACTAAAATAAAAATAAATAAAAGTGCAAAATGTATTTAAAAATGCAAATAAACTCTAAATAAAGCTTTATTGTAAATAAATGAATTTTAAATTAATGTTAGAGTGAGAACAAAAATAAAACCTGTAATAACTCTCTCAAAAGACTTAGATAGGTAAGTATTGGTTTGAGTAGGTCCTCCAGTTAGAAGAGACATCCTCTCTAGACAATTAAGATGAGAGAGTGTCAGTCACCTTGCAGGCCGGGCATTTAATTAAGACGTCGCTGAAGCTCTGTTTGGATTTTCTCTCACTTACATACACTCATGCACACACACTTTTCCACTCACTCTGGAGAATACAGATTGTTGAAGCAGCAGTGAAAAGCTCAAACAAAACAAACATAGTACAGACCTTGACTCCCTCTGACATACCCCTTATTCATAAGTAAGGCTATTCGCTTCTATTGTCTTTGACAAGTGATATTCTGAATATTCAACATACAGCTCTTTATTTTTCTGGCCTGTGGTCCCAAATACGAATGTCAATATTGACAAGTCCGAGGCATTTTCCGACACCTCAATTCTGCCACGGGTTTTTCTAGGACGTACAAAAACAGCACAACCTCTCGGAGAAAACGCTGTTACCTGGGCCCCTGAGCACTGAACCCAACAGTCGGGCCTCTTCTCTCGCGCATAACGTCCCACGGGGGAACTTTTTCACTGGTTCTAGCAGTAAGAGAATGAGGCCTTGGGCAGTGCAACCGACACGGAAAACACGTAACCGCAAGAAGATGATGAAATCGCGTTAGAGCTAGTTTCGAAACATATGCACCAAGTTTGTTGATTATGAATAGTCTTATCATTAATTCGACTGCATACGAACATGGGACATGAAATCTGCATGAGAGAGAGAGGGAGAGGTGGATTAGCTCCAAAACACCCCGAAGGAAGTGGGGTGTACTGAACTGGAACAAACCAGTCTCCAGCCTGAGGGAGCGAAGCATGTGTAACAAAGCAAATACAAAGCTGCCCATAGGCTTCCAAGCACCCCCTTGTCTTGAAACACTCCACCAACTCACCTGGGCAGGAAACAATCCGAACTCAGGAGGCTGGAGCGTGTTGGATTAATCGGAAACGACTGACAAGTGTCATTGGAGCAAATAAGAGGATTACCATTCTGTGTTGTTTACGGCTTTATAACACGGTGAAAATCATCCCGACCAACATATGAACACATTTTGATAGAACGATCATTCTGTGTTTTATTGCACAGCACTGGCGAACGGCCTCGGAAAGGTTCCCATCTCAGGAAGTGACATGCAATATTATCTCTGGGCATGACAGCAGCATAAAGTATCAGAGGATGGCTAGCATCTGGATATGAAATTAAGCTTTTATTGCTGTTACGTAGTGTTGGGGAGTGCCATATTTCAGGACAATGCATGGCATTGCTTTCAGAGATATGACTTTTTAGGGATATACAACCTGATTTGGTAATGCATGGGCTGATGGCCCATTAAATGCCTTAGATTTCCTCTAGCTCAAGAGAATTACCAAACAACATCATGCATTGCCACAAAAGAGAGAGATTGTGTCTGATAATGGTGATAAACTGTGTAAAATACTGCATGAAGAACAGGCATTACTTTTCAACCCATGCATGGTTCATTGAGTAAAACACTTAACTTCAGGTCGCTCCAGGGCACTGGAAGTCACTTTGGATGAAGGTAAATCAGCAAAAGGACTAATTAGCTGGCCCACAAAGCATTTGCAGTCACACAATTGACACTTTGTTAGGCCCTGTCTGTACGATTATGGCCAAGATTTTGCCGTCTGAGCCACATTTTGTAAATCTTACAACATTTATCTGATCCACTCCAACAAAATGACAGTGTCAGAAGTTTTGAGGCACAGTCCTGCAAATGTGACTTCTCCTGCAACAACTGTCAAACCAAGAAACAGATCCTCATGACCAATTAGTGAAACAACAAAAACCACCACTTGCAACACCTACACACATCTTAATTTTTTCCCAGTTTTCTTTTCAAGAAAAGCCATGACCAAAATTATTGCTAGAGACTGTTTTTTGCATGTAAATACAGCTCACGTTCACCAAATGGATCGGTTTATAACATATCTGAGATCGCACAATGACATGATCATGTTTGTACTGTCTGACAAGCAACAGTCGTAAAGGCCCATTGTAAATTGTAAATCGTGCAGCCAGCTTTAGCAGCCTTTGTCATTTGCCATTTTACAGCCCTGGTTTCCCAAACACCTGCAAATGATCCAAGAATATTCTCTATTGACTGTGATGTGATGGTAACTAAAATTTACAGTTCATATGAATAGAAATGTTATTCTAGTTTGAAGTTAATCACTTTTTTTTGCATAATTTAACATTTCTTCAAATTGACTTGAAAGAAAAACAGGACATAAAAATGCTTTGCTATGTCAAAATTCGTCCCATATCCTCCTAAGAATAAGTCAATCCGTTTTTAAAGGAGTGATGAACTGAGAAATACAATTTTCCTTGAGCTTTTGACTTCTAAGAGGTCATCATCATATAAGTTTCAAAACTGTAAGTTTCCTGTAAGTTTCAAAACTGAAAACGTCCTTAGTCCAATAAAAGCTTTTATTGACACCAGCCTCAGCAAACGACTCGTTTTTCAAAGTGGGGAACCATGACGTCAAAGAGGATACTTCAACAAAATATATAAATATACATAGGCCTACCTCGTGATGACAAACCGGGTCAAGAGTGAAACTCATTATAATATGCAAAACTGTTATCCATTCACAGCAGTGGGCATTTACTTCCAAGTCTTCAGTGAAAGACGCCTATAAAACCGAGCATGTTTGAGCTAGGCTCAAAACTAGGGTAGAAAATAGTCTATTACTTATTCATTTTGATGTTTTTTAATGTAAAAACCAAGCGAACGTCATAAATTGACCTCAGACCACAATATAAAAATATTAAAAAGCTAGTTCATGACCCCTTTAACACTTTATTTTACTTTATTTTTTTGTTGTTTTACTCAAACTACACAAGGATGGCGGAGCTAAGCAAAATCAATTCCTCAGGTCAATGGAAAATCTAAATAGTTTCTGCTTTCAGATACTTTCAGTTCCTTTTCAATAGTAGTATTTAACACACTTGGCTATGTTTTAAATCCATTATGCAGATTTTTCTCCAGAAAATCAACAAGAATGTAAAAAAAAGATTGCAGGCTTTATCTGGCCTGGCCAATTAGTGTTAAGAAATTAGATTTGGTGCTAATAAGTTATTGCACATGACAACTAACTAGGCCTCATAATACAGGATCTGAATTTGGTTGCATGAAGTAAACTTATAAACTTATAATACAGTCGTACAAGTATGAATGGCAATTGAAATCTGAAATTGCAGCATCAATACTCCAGATGTAAATGTCAGTAAATGAATGAGCAAGATCATTTTAAGTGTCAAAAGAGGGATATTAATGAATTGACTGAGTGATATAGTATAGTACAATAATACACTAATGTCCTGCTGGTTGGAATAAGCTATGAAAAACAGAAAAGAAGGAAACGTGCCCTCTGTACAAGGGCCATGTTGTAATTTGCAATCAACCGGCAAAACTATGGGAGCGAGCATGAAGGAGCCCCTGTTTGCTTTGCTGATCTGTATGAATGATATAGTGTAGTCCAGGGGAGGTGAGGATGAATCATGTTGATGGCCCGACTGCTGTTATGAAAGAGAGCCGGAAAGCCTCCACTTCCTGTATGACACACTCTCCATTTCCTGCCTGCACACATTTCTCACACAGAGGGTGGCAGAGCCGTGCAGCGCTGGGACACTTACGGAGCTAAAACAACATCCTGAAGGAGGAGGTTACCGGGCCTTAAAGCCAGCGGGGTTCTCCGTCTGGGGAAGGCTTGTCAAAGCCGCGTTAATAAGAACAGACGGAAGGACCGCGGGTGCAAACGCCCCTCCTGACGGCCGCTGACTTTTAAATAATCCTGTGAACTTCCAAAATCAACCAAAAGAAGGTTAATGATGCCCACCCAGGTAGAAGTCATTATGGCGGTGTCAAAAAGTGGATTATAGTGGCCCTAGGTATTGTCTGATATGTACCAACAATTTGTTATTTCATTCTCATAACAGCTGTGGAGAGGGACGGCAAAGCTTCACGACCCAAATTAGTTCACGGCGCAACTTTTAATTGAAACGGATCTGTTTGCTTGGCTTATCACTCTTTAAGTTGTCTCTTCATCTCTCCCGTCTCACTGAGGGATTTCAATTCACTCTTACGCTCTATTGTATTACCAGTTTAAGGTCAAGTCTCGCTGGCGTGCTGTAATCATTAGCATCCTCCTCGTAAACTCCCTAATTTGTGCTTTGTAATCGCTCCTCATATTCAAATAAAGCAATACCCTCCCTACCTGTCACATGGGTGGGCATCTTCGCCTAGCCCTCAGCGCTACAACATTAGGAGGGGTTAATCTACACAAGATCCGCCACATGCACTGCTTCTACTCCGAGTTAATAAGACTAAAGCATTATTAGCCCGGCTCCATAACGTTCCCCTGTAATAACGCCGTCGGCTGTCAATCACGGGCACAATTAAATTGTTTAATGAATAAATTTGCATAGATAATGGTGTGGCTGTAGGAAACATCTGGTTCCTGCAGTTTAATGACATACCTTGCATCAGACCCCCATATGGAATGCTAAAGAAAATGCTGTTTTGATGCTAACTAAATGAAAAGTATCACTCGGATTAATCTGGGCTTTTTGACAGAGACAAAATCACTTAACGAGAGTGATTCTGGCATGTTACAAGCCTCACAGTTAATTGCTTCAGGAGGAGCCGGCCCCGTGTCTCGCTTTCGCCGGCAAACCGAGCCGCCTGCCCGAGAAGTCACAGTTTTTTCCTCGCTGCATTTCAATATTGCAAAGGCATCAGGAATTTCGAGACAGTGCCAAATTAAATGCAAATTGGCTCCCCGATGCTATCACATCTGGCTGAACTATATTCCTTAAAATCTTTATGTGCTGTTTTTACAATTTAGATGAACAATTGCCACTACGTTGCTAATTTCTTCTGCATGAACACTCCACACGCTGCCAAGATATACATTTGAAACTTACGGGCTGAGAACGGGATGTGCTTTTAATCATGCCAGAAACGCAGACATCAGTGTCATTACTGTGCCATTCCACAAATCTTGCGATACTCAGCATCGCATTACAACACAGTTCTGTTTACAAATGTACATGCATTTGTGGAACAGATTTACTTAAAATTTCTCTGTCTATATATAGTGTTCGTTCCCCCTCCTTTCTCTAGGCAACTGACAATAGCCAGTTTCAACTTTTTGCAGTTTCAAAAACCGAAACTGTATATCATTATTTAAATGATTTTTATATCTAAGACATTGTAATACCCTGTGCATGCATACTGAGATTTTACCGAGCAATAGTGATACATATCTTGAGAGCAGTGATCTACACATACTCTTGGATTCTAAAAATTACACCTGCATAGTAAAATAATTTCCAGTCCCACTTTATATTAGGTGGCTTTAAAGTGCCACTTTTAAAAAAAAAACATTTTGCTGATAATTTACTTACCCCATGTCATCCAAGATGTCCATGTCTTTCTTTCTTCAGTCGAAAAGAAATTCGAAAAGAAGAGTTTTTGATGAAAAAAAGTCAGATGATCAAAAAAAGTTTTTGATAAAAACATTCCAGGATTTTCTCCTTATAATGGACTTCATTGGGAACCAAACAGTTCAAGGTGCAGCTTCAAGGGTTTTAAATGACACCAGACAATGAATAAGGGTCTTATCTTGGACCGATCGAGAAAAAAGATTTGTTCATTTTGATGAACGAGTTTGAACAGGAGAGTCACGAACGCTCATCACAGAACAGAGCAAGGCGAGCATTTGTGCTTATAAAATTGAAACTTTTTTATTTATTTTTTAAATGACCGATCGACCGTTTCGCTAGATAAGACCCGTATTCATCATCTGGTGTCATCAAAAACCATAATTTCCTTTCGACGAAAGAAAGAAAGGACATCTTATATGACATGGGGGTGAGTGAATTATCAGCATAAGTTTTTTTTAAAAGTGAACTAGTCCTTTAAAGAAGATATAATATTATATAGTTCAGCTTTCCGTTGTGAAGCTAGGAATGCTTTTTTAATACTTAATAATTGCATTCTTACCTAATATTTAGCAGAAAAGAAGTTTGTATTGCTTTATTTACGAGTAATATAAAAGTATGGAGTTAATCTTGCTTTAATAACAGGTGCAGCGCAGGTATCTTGGCACAGCGGGCAGCATATAGAGACAGCTGACTTAGATCAATCCTCTGCTTGAGTCAGTATTATATGGTGTGTTTTTGTAACTCCCGACGTGTGCTTTCAGCTTTCTGATGATGTAATGCTGCTTTTAAGTTTGTATTGGAATCAAATGGTAGAAAATTACATTTTCTTTTAGGAGCCCTCCCTAGCTTTGACATGTTTCCAGCAATGTTTTACGAGTTTCATATCCAGATGGCATGTCATGTTCATTTAGAAAGGGTTTCTACTGTGGCAAAACCACTGAAGGATGTAATGCGTAACAAACTCAGCCATACCAGGTGACTATAAGGAACAAATTAGGAAAAGAAGGTATGGGTTAGTGACTAATCAGGATAGTATCAGAGGTGATGAAAAGGAGAAATCTTTTAACAATCTAGCAGATGTAATCTTTATGCTCATGGTGGTATATATATATATATATAGCCTATTCAAACAACAACAACACATTTCATCCGAGGGATGTAGGCTATTTAAGTCATTTGGTATGAATTACATTTTTGGGGGTATTTTAAATGACTTAATATTGCATTGACCCGTATGTAGGCTATTTCTTACCTGCTTTGTAAACAAAATAGCCGTGTCCCAATACTCCGGGTGTTTGTCGTTGTTTTTATTCAGCTTTTTCTGCCAGGTGCAGAAATTGCGCAGGGTTAGTGCCGCGTTACTGGATACTTTGGGTCCCTTTTCTGCCTCATTAATCACTATAAGCTTTACAACCACTATACTGATGGCGTTCAAGATACTGGGGTGTTTGTACAGCTTTGCAGTGACTGACATGAGAGTCAAAATGTAATGCTTCAGGTCGTCACCGTGGAATTTCGCCATAGACTCATCAGCAGCAACCAGGACCTCGACGTATCTCGGTATAGAGGCGAATCTTTTCGATCTGCTCAAAGTTTCTGTGAAGTTCCTCGTATGTCCCTTCACGTGCTTGTACTTTTCTAAGGACTCCACAGCGCCCGGGTTTAAGCCCGATGTAACTCCGCACCGAGATGTTGAGTTCCGAGCGTGAAGATGTCTTCTCCTGCGGATGATGTGCGTTTTCTCAGCATCATCTGTGTTGGTCGACATTCTCTCTATGAGGTACTCCATCCCGTTATAAGAAAACGCACCTCGGACACCTTCACAGAGACTGACAGCTGCGTATGAACTCCTGTCTGCATTAATATCACCGGAGTAAAAGCATCTTCTAAGAGCAGGTCCCGAAAACGCACTTGAGGTCGAAGATGAGGTGTCATATTGAAATGTGCCGTCAGGAGCCAGAAAACTTGAGTCAGGCAGAAGGTTGAGATAAAATTCCTGATTAAAAGCGTTTATTCTGTAAACAACAAGTTCTCGGTTCAGTTTGTCAGGGCTTGGGATATTTTCTCGGTCAAGTCGAACAGGTTCACAAAAATCAGTTTCCATACAGAGGTATATTTTTGTTAGAAAAAGCAAGTGACAAAACAAAACAACGGGTAAAACCGACATCGTCGTTGTTGGTGATTATATATATATATATATCCCTCAAAGTGTAAATCACACCGTGATGCTCTCGATCATGGTTCTGTACATCCGTCATAAGAATTAAGCATTGCCACAATCGCCATCCATCGCCATGGTGTTTCTCTCTGTGAGACCGGCTCTCTCTTTTTTATTCTTTTGCGTCATATGTAAACATTGCAGACTGTAATATAAGTTTTTGGGAGGTTCAGATGAGAGCTCATGGTTCATGTTGAACACTGCAGACACCGCTGGCTCTCTAAATATGAGCATCAAGCCAGGCGCGCTTCAGAGGTTACCTCCCACTCTATTAGAAATGCCTGTCATTTCATAGAGGTGTGAAAGTCGACTACTTAGCAAATGACTTTGAGGGAACTGTGTAAACTGGCTTATTTTTTTGATAAACTAATTTTAATTAGGCTACTCCTATTTTTTTAACTTTTTATTTAAAAATACAAAAAATAGAAAAAAATATTAAAATAAAGGCAATGCAATGAAATGCATGTTTCAATCATTTCAAAAATGTAATAGGCCCATTAATGAGAGGAGGTGATGAAAGCATTAAAACACATAATCCTAATCATTTTGATTAGGCCTAACTTGTAGACTACTTTATGAATTTTTGGCAGCCATTAGAGTAAGTTTAATAATTAATGAAGTCAATGAACTGCCTATTAGGCTATTAGTTCAAATGATAACAAGAGCTTCATTCACGAATATCATATTCATAAAACAACATATTAATCATGAAGTTGAATAACGTTGTTAGCTCTGGGCTACTATTTTTATTGCCATTTGACAGTAAGAATTAATACAAAATTATTTTTTTTAATTAATTTTATTAATTTTATTATTACATTTTATTAAATTAAATACCTGTGTATTCGTGGTATTAATAATAAGTACGGCATTCAGTGTTTACAGCTATTCAGTCTTTCCTCATTTTAACCATCATGGATTCCCTGAAGTGGTGCTACCTTTGTATCATTTCACATCCATCATCGACTGAATCCAAAATGTCCACATTTTTATATTTGTTACATCAGGCTCTGCAAGTTTGTGTACTTCTGGATGCTATAGCAAAGTCCTTCAGATTTCCACCATCAACCCCTCCTCTCATCAGCTGAACTCCTCACATGTGGTCATGACAGGGCTTTGAAAGCTCTTTGGAAGCAGCACAAACAGTAGATGACTGTCCATTATGACACCTACTGTGAACTCTTGCATGAACTGCCAAATGAACCACATGTAGAACATTGCAGCTTCTTTGCCCTTGCCCATAGTGGAAAAAGTCACATTTCATATAGCGATATGGACTAGCCTGTAGTTATTGGAAAAACTCCATCGGTTTGCTGATTTTAGCGTGTAGCCTACATCAGAACCTTTTCTGGCGTTTGTGACCCTTACTGACCTAAATGCCATACAGATTCTGTATAATCTTGCTTTGGGCTTATATAGAATTGAGTTATCTTTTTATTATTATTTACAGTGTTGATTTGTATGCATAAAAACTGGTTGTGAATCACAAGCTACATAGGCCTGAAAAATACTCATTAAAAGGTTGTTGACTTTAACCTTGGCACAGTTCAATGCCAATGCATGCAGTAAAGATAGTAACTGACAAAAAAGATAATGCAACAAAATTGCTTGCAAAATATCAATATTAATGCAAAGAGGAACGGTTGAATGACTACAAAAATACAGACTATCTTTAAAATATTTAAATAGGCCTTTGATGAAGTAGGTAATATGTATGCTAGCCTACTGATAGAACAAGTTCCCTGTCGTGAATGTATAGTCTTTAAACTTATTTCCATCCTTTTAATTTAAATCATCGTCGCCCTCTGGTGTCTGAGTCACAGAATATCTCAACTGTTTCAGTTCGAATCACGTCCATAAACAATGTATTACTGCCACCTTGTGGGGACTGAACATTATGTTCCCATTTTACATACTGAGTCAGCTGACGAACATTTCTAAAATAGTGATGCTTTTAAACAATCTGAACACAACTTATGCTACTACATTGTATAGTCTTTCTTGTGCAGATTTTTTAGATTCAGATTATTTATCAATCAGCACTTGTGGAGTAGCCTAATAATTAAGCATGTTTTATTTTATTTTAATTTTTTTACATAAATATGCTGTATGCCTATATTATTATGCATCAATTTAGCAAGCATTAAAATGTCGCAAATATATGAAATATGCCTAATTTGACGTTTTGCTGGAACCCTAAAACCATAGACAGTAAAAGAAAACTAGAAATACACAAATATTAACTACTCAGTTTACAAACTGTTTCTATTTAGGAAGGGGCGTGCTTCTCAGTTTTCATTGGGCAAACCCGATCCAGAGGTTTTTCATGAGGGTACAGTGGGAGGAGAGACTGCAGCAGCGCTGGATATCAAAAATAAACCTCTCATTTCTCAGAAAGTATAAATACCACCGCCTCAAACCATGAGACAGTCCTGGACTTAAGAGCTCACTAACTTGGCTCCGAATTCTTTTAAATTCAATTTGTGTAGCCTACCTGGTGATATTGCATTAAAAAAAATAATTATTCAGTTTTAAAATAGATTTAAGCTAATGAAGTCATGTACTGGATAGCTAATTTTAAACGTTTAGGATATTAACATTTTTTTCAGACCAATGATTCAGTAAATTCGAGTAGGTAATCAATTCGATATATTTATTGTTTTCTCTTTGAAACAGCGCCATATTACGAAAATGTGGTCGTATTTAATCATATCTACATTAACTGTTTGCCTCTGTGCTGAAACATCTGCTTACTCGTTTGAGACTGAGGAGATTATACCTGTACGGCTGACTGGAAGGACCGGTGGACGAGTGGCAAAGAGGAGTGAAGAACAACTCAGCTTCAGACTCACGGCTTTCGGCAGGAATTTCACACTTAATTTGACACCGGACAGCAGCTTTATATCGCCAGAACTGAAGGTATATCGCATCAAAGTCAAACCACAAGAAAGTCTTGAGTCCAGCAACCCGACAAATTTTTATACGGCCTTGAATCAAACTGAAGAGACTGGAGCAGATTTATTAAAAGGTTGTTTTTACACCGGCGCTGTTGACTCCAATGAGGACTCAATTGTTTCTGTCAGTGTATGCCGTGGGATTTTAGGATCATTCATTACAGATGGTAAAGAATATACAGTCGAGCCTAAACTTTTAGGCTTGGGAACATATGGAAAGTCAACCGAGCAGCTGCATGTCATTAAAAGAAGACGTTTTACAAAGTCCCCGCAGGACTCTAAACAGCTGTCAGATATCAGAGATGATCATCACAAGTCTATGGTCCAGATGCCGTCTAGGCGCACGCGCTTTGTCTCCACGCCCAGGTTTATCGAGACTTTGGTGGTCGGTGACTCTTCACTGACACATTTCTATGGAGATGAGATCAAGGTAAGGGTTCGCAATTTGTAACCATTTTGACAGCTGGAAAATCAGAATATGGTGTAAGATGTTTAATAACTGGTGCAAGATGATGCAAGCTGGTCATTTTCTGGTTGACCAGCTATCATCTTACAAAAACCATGCAGTCTGACCACTTTCAGATGGGATGCCCGACTGGGGTTTACTGTTCTAAGATGGTATGCAGCTTCAACCAGTTAATATGTGTCTTTACATAGGCCTACAATTAGGCTAAGTTTGTAGACCTTTAATTAAAAAAAAGATTGTGTGCTGGTCTTA
This sequence comes from Cyprinella lutrensis, assembly GCA_027497675.1. Taxonomy (NCBI): domain Eukaryota; kingdom Metazoa; phylum Chordata; class Actinopteri; order Cypriniformes; family Leuciscidae; genus Cyprinella; species Cyprinella lutrensis. The sequence continues at coordinate 7,926,014 of JAOTRC010000003.1, forward strand.
GCTCTTTTAAGGTGTTCTCATCTAGTTTAAGATGGTCTCCCAGCATGGCCAAGCTGGTTTTGCAAGTCAGAAAGCTGGTCTTCCAGTCTAACTAATTTAAAGTTGTCCCAAACCCTGCAAAAACCAGTCAATAGACAAGACCGACTAGACTATGAGTCTATCTTGCAAACCATCTTAGGTTTACAAATACTAGCCATAGGCTACCCCACCCTTTGGAGTCACATACTTGTTCTAATATCGAAAGAAGGATTAAACCTTTAACAGTAAGAGCTTTTTAGTGTAGCTTGAGGGACATCTCAAAACGTATACCATTAGTCACGTTTCATTGGAACTGTACTGTACTGATCTTTACACCCACTTATGATCCACCACCCCCTGAAATTCTCCTTCATTGAGTCATCGAAAACAAATGATTGGAAAAAATGCACTGTCTGGGTCGGGATCATGAAGCAGATTTCAATCCAGATGTCGATATTGGGATCCAAATGTGCAGATTCCTCATAAAGAATTCCATGGAAGACCAGCTGCTTCTACTGTTGATGTAAGGGCATTCCAACAAACAAACCACTTATTTATGTAGAGCGTAAACACAAAAAGACAATCTCTATCGGCTAATAATTATTCTCATTTAAAGAATATTTGATAATGTATTACATACACACCAAACATGTATACACATTTTGACATGCCTGCTAAAAGTAATCAATAATCCTGTTCCAATATCAAAATATGAACTTTTTTATTAAGCATATTGCAGTGTACTGCATCTGAATAAGCTGGAGATTTTATTGTCCACAATAAGTTGAAAAAAATATGCAGAGTAAAATCCATTCCATTCAAGGAGTTCTGAACTGTCCTGCCAATGATGTCATGCTTTTACACTTAAAGGTGCAGCAAGCAATTTCTGAGAATCTTTGTTAAACTTGCATATTTGAAACAACCCAAACAAACACGCCTCTCTCTTCATTGCTCCACCTCCAAAATGCGTGAACATACAATGAAAGAGTGGAATTTCTCTTTGTCATAGCAGAAGCGAATCTTAATTAAGTGTAGATGACAAACGAACGACAAGGAAGAACATAAAAATGAACAAGAGTATATTCAAAGCAAGAGCTGATTGTCAGTCGTCAGCAGCACACATTCAAAACCAAAACTCTTGCCTGATCATAGCCCTTCATTTTCAAGTTATATTCCTCGAACTTTTTCTCTTTGGTAATGTCTCTCAGCCATCTCTCTTTCTACAGTCTTTGCTCACGCTCTCTCCTCCCCCATTATGAGTGGACACGCCCCCTACTGCTAATTGGCTACAAATTTGTTGTGGTGCTTGGTTAGATCCACTTTGTTGAAACAGTGTTTCTCAGAAATCGCTTACTGTACCTTTAACATTCTGCTGCACAGTTGATGAATTGCAAGCTGTTGGTTTTCTCTCTTTAGCACTACATGCTGACCTTGATGTCAATGGCTGCTCAGATTTACAAGCATCCTAGCATTAAGAACTCCATCAACATAGTGCTTGTGAAGATGCTGATCGTGGAGGACGAAGAGGTTGGACCGTCAGTCTCCAGCAACGGAGGCGTCGCTCTGCGTAACTTCTGTGCCTGGCAACAGCTCTTCAACCCGCCCAGCCACAGGCACCCAGAGCACTATGATACAGCCATACTTTTTACTAGAGAGGTGAGCAGTGATTTATTATGTATTTTATGGGATAATGATGAAGTGAGATTCTTGACTGTTGCTGAATTTAGAATAGCCTTCCCTTGTGAAAAAGAAGTACACTTAAAGGGAAACTCCACTTTTTTTGGAAATAGGCTCATTTTACCACTCCCCCAAAGTTAAACAGCTGAGTTTTCTCATTGACTTCCATAGTATATTTTTTTACTACTATGGAAGTCAATGAGACCAGAAACTGTCTGGTTACTGATATTCTACAAAATATCAAAAAATCGTCTGAATGTATTTGAAAACGGTAAAACTCAACTGTTTAACTCTGGGGAAGTGGTAAAATGAGCCTATTTCCCCAAAAAAGTAGAGTATCCATTTAAACTCGATATTTACCTCTCGAACGTTTTTGAAAACGAGGAACAAATCCCAACTTACGGTTTGAGATGATCAGCATTACACTGTCTACTACAACTTGCATTTAAAACTGCCCGAATGGGCCACCTTGGAACTGAACTCAGAAAAGTGCACGACGGTGAGGTCGCCCTATCCGAGGAGGCCATTTTCTAATCCTGTCTTCAACACCTAACTCAGCATGACTGCTTATGGAGAAACATTACACCACAGAGAAATGAGTTATACAGCCAGAATCATGGGGCTGTTTGGACAGCCTCCACAGTGCAGCGTTTAAAACCCCACCACACCCTGCATCGTGATCTGCGACCACTGTGCAGAAGAGCCCAAACACATTCTGCTCCGACGCAGCCAGTCAGAGAGCATTCAACGCATTCGGTTCACTCAGCAATGCATGAAGTGGATAATATTCCTTGTTATTTTTAAACTGCAGCATTGATTCATTTCGCTAGGGGGGGAGGAGGCTGGGAGGTTGTTCACTGGCTGAGAAAGAGATGCCCACAGTGCCATTCATTACACATCCCGGGTCTACTTCACTGGGATTGGATTGGATGTGTCCCATAGCTCCCTATAAGCTGATCGCATCCAACTGGAATAGATTCTGAAGCTCAGAGTGATTTCACATCATAGACGGTCACACTCTGATCTGAATATTTCTAGCCCTAAACAATCATGATGTGCAAGAGGTCAGAAATCCTCCTCACATGGAGAACTGTACAGCAATATCCCCAGTGCGACTTCGCCTAGGAGTGCATTTCGTACACTACACCCTTCGAGCCTGTACGAACACTTGTGTAGACTCACAAGGGCAAAAGTGTTGAATTTCTCACCCATTGAGAAATAAAAAAGGACACCACGTGGAGTGTTTTAAATTCACATTTTGTCTCATGGGCATTTTGGCATCTGTTTTCGTTTGATGCGCCGACGGGAGGAATACAAGCTCGCTTGTGAAATCTAGTGGGCTAACTACCGCCTACATAGACAGCTGCCTTCTAAGGGAGCATCCTAAGCTCACAGTGAGTGATGTGGAACACTTTAATTAGGCAATAACTTGATTTTTAAAACCGTTATTATGATAATTAACACTTATATTCATCATTAACATTTCTCTCGCTTTATCTGCGATTTTTTTATTTTGTTTATCACTGAGCCTGTTGCAGTGCATTATGGGGTGGCATCTTTTTATAAAAGGAAACAAATCATGCTCAAATCAAGGTATCTTTTTAGAAGGATAATTAAGTTAGTAATTAAGCAAACATGAATTAATTTAATCACAGAAATATGCCACAAGTGCCACATCAGAGGATCTGAAATAATAATAATAATATCTAATTACTAAAATGTTGGACATTTTCTTATTAATTTAATTTTTTATATTTTGAATGCAAATAAAATTGTACATATTTTGCATTTAACTCACAGTTTTCCTCAATATACAGCTAATAAACACAGTTATGGATAAATAAATTGATTTCAAATAAAAAGTTCAAAAGTTTTTTATAAACAAAGATGTTCCTAGCAAAGAAACACCCGCCATTTCCATCCAACTAAAAATATGAATGCCCATACTAATGGATGTATTCCAATATATTCTAATATGGATAAAAAAAAAACATCACATGTAAAAATGCATTTCTGTTGAGTTTCAAGCTTCTCGTGAAACCAGTCGCCTCAGTACTTGGCATGGCTGTGTTAAACCCCCCTCTACAAATAATCTCCGCGTAGCACATCCCACCTGCTACAGGGAAAGTAGCTTATAGCTGACCTCTGAGAACTCATGAAAACAACGGAATCAACAAAAGTGTAGAGGTTTAAGCTTTGAGTCAGTAATGGTGGTGTTTTTACAGCTGTGGACGCCTCTTACTCTCTTGACGCGGCCCAAATGGATGATCTCAACGGTCTACAGTTTTATCTCCTCTAAACATACTTACACATTTAGGTCTGCCATAGGTTTATTTGCATGAGTGTTACAAGTCAGATAGATTCAACAGACTCTTTCGCATAAGCTCAGAAGATTACAAAGAGAAAATACTTGTTTTTAGAGGTTTAAAGTCAAATATTCATTCGCTTACAGTCTAAAAAGTCCCAAGTGACTGGAGAAATGAAAAAAAAAGACCTTTTGTGCTGCCCTCAGACTCATCCGATCTCAATTGAAGATGTCTAATAATGCAAGCTGAGAGGAAGGTACCTCAGGGAGCTAGACACAGTCATTATATTGGCTGTATAGGCCTATTTATTTTGTTCATTTACATGTAACCCTCATGTTGGATACATCTGTTCAGTTGAAGAAAATGATTCTGTTATGTAACATATTCCCAAACTCCCATCACTCTAAATGTTGTGAACTGCTAGATGAATAGATTTCAATCATGGAAGAAATATGTTTTTTTTCTTGTTCCACCAAGACTAAAAATAGTAGCATTCAGCAAAGATAAGGCAATCTGCGCAACGAAAATACCTCTGATATTCCTTCAGCTGCTGAGCAAATGTCACTAGGCGTCACTTCAAAGTGCCAGTGTAGAACAAGCAGGCATTCCTCCTGAACTAAAACACAACACTGACTTGCAATGGTCGACGATAGGAGGAATGTTCACTTTCTTTGTGACCCAGCTGGCATTCGATTGACGTGAAACGTTTAAATGTTGTTGAACTAATGTCAGTTTATGACAAAACATTAATTCAAGGTTGAACACCAAATAGTTGAAGTGGTGTTGTTAACTCACTATGGATTCAGCAATAAAATATATAAAAAAAATTGAGTTCTATGTAAAATCAAATTTATTTGTACGCTACAACCTCAAAATTCAACGGTTATCCAACACTGGCACCTGCGTTGATTCAACAGTGATTCGACGTTAAAATGCCAGCTGGGGAAGACGTGCTTTATAGGACGCATTCCTGTGTTCAAAAACAAGCAGACAAGCAAAGGGATGAAACAAACTGCAGGGAATTGAGGCAGATTTTTAAAAGTTTGACTATTTATAACTTGACAAAACGCACAACCTTGAGACGCTCAGAAAACAGCCAGTGTCAATTTAAACAATGTCAACTTTGCATTAAAAGTGTCATAATTTACCGAATGACACTTTATGACAACAGTCATAAACATTCATAAAGACTACTTCATGTTCATGACAGGTGTTATGTCATGTTTATGACAGTGTCA
>JAOTRC010000003.1:7946466-7956928 GCA_027497675.1 Cyprinella lutrensis
TCCCATGGCCCCCCGCCCCCGGCCCCCTGGCGTAAGCATGATGTGGTAAAAGAAAGGTTCTAGTCCAGCAAAGAGTTGGTGCCTCTTTAGAACCAATTTTCCTGGCCGAGAACCGGTTCTTTGGCTGTCGAAACACAACGAACTGGTTCACGAGTTCAGAAAATTAACCAGATGAAATTTTCAGGAAACCCATCTCTGCTGAGCCAGTGGACATGGCCATCAATAAAAGGAGATTCGTACATTTTCACCTGTTGTTATGCAATTATCATTCTAGGGTGCATGTTTTCATACATTTTTTTCTTTTTAATTCCAGCTGTTACAAGCTGTTCTAATGTTCGTTTGTGATTGTTGGTTGCTTGTTGTTTACCAAGAACTTTTCAATCAAAAATGAGTTACAATACTCTGCTTAAAGTATGTGCCTTGCTCAAGGGCTCAATGGTGACAGATTTGTGTTGTGAGCTCAGACAAGTTCCTATTCTCACATCAACTACTTGCTATTTTCATGTAGATCCTTGGGCATCAAGACTCCAAACACACCCTTATTTGTTTCTAAACAACGCCACACAGCTAGTGAGCTAAGGCATTGCAAAAAGCATACAAATATATAAATCTGTCCATTTTTTTAGTGCTAGGCAAACAGCATAAGAAAAATATATTTTTGCAATCCAGAGAGGATTAGAAAAATATTTGCACTCCATTCGTCTCAGTGGCACTTTCTGGAGTAGTGGTTTATTTAAAATCTGCCCTATTTCCTCACGGCAGCCCATGAGCATTTGCCAGGAGCCAATCACCTGAACTATAAATGCCAAGTGATTAATGACTCCAGGGCTGTAGGAAAATGACATCATGACAATGCTGATTGCCTGACGGCAACCCTTCACTGGCTACTATGCTGAGCTGTGACGTCAAAGCGTCAGAAAATGTCATTTGTTGTTTTTAAGAGTCCTCCAAAAATCTATAATATATATTTATTTTGTATTTTTATAATAGATATCATTTAAATTCTGCTTCCCAAACAATTATTAGCCTATTGAATGGCTGTCAATGAAGATGGATGTGTGCTAATGACAGGTCTGGGTGGTCTGAAATGAAATGAAAAGAGGATTACATAGTATAGCTCAGATTGATGAATGAATGTCATTTTTAAGAGATACGTCCCGATTCAGCACAAGTCTGTTGCGTGAGAGACACTATATATACATATAAATCAGCATTGATTAAAAGTATAATGACGTTAATCAGATTACTTTAAAAAGGCAAATAATGCTTTACTTTTAAATTTACAACAAAATATCTGAGTTACTGTACTTTTTAAAGTTTTGAGTTATATTGCTTTCCCATTTTTATTGACTGAGAGCTCTCCTGTCTCCATCCCTTAAATTCATCTTTGATCAACAAAAATTACATATTTTAAAAACAAATTCCAGTGAAAAAAAAAATGTTCATGCTTTAAATGGGTCATATAATGCCATTTTTGGTACAAACTAATATGAATGTTTAGGGTCTAATTGAAAACTTTGTAATATAGCCTACTTTTATTTTAAAAATTCTCATTAGTATTTTAAGAAAACGCCATTTTACCTGGTCAAAATCAGCTGTTTTCAGCCAGCCATTTCAGTACATATCCCTTTAAATAATAAACCCCGCCCCTCTGTTCTGCGTTTGTAGACAGCGCACGTGAAGTGTTGCGTTGACAACAGTTGAGTGATATTTTGGAGAGAATTGCAGCAGGACACATCTGTGCAATTGTGTCAGATTGAACTGGAGTCGCACCAGAACAAGATAACGCCGCAAAGAAGTACAACAATTAAGGTTTGAGGGCAATTAAGGCTTTATTTACCGACATAACATGGCTTCTCTGAGACTCCACGGTAGCTTTCACATTCACGTGATTGGTTACAAAGAAACACTTTTGTGACATCTCGCATGAATTGAGGTCATGAGACATGAATTTCCACATGGTTTGTCTTAAAGCATATTAAAAACACCACATTAACATATAAACAACAACATTAGCTAACGTTACTTGATTTTCACCACAGGAGGACTTTAACTTTCTTCTCCTGCGTCCTTTCCAGGATGGCAGCACAGCTAAAAGGTTTGTATTTCCTTCTGTCTGAGGCTTAGTTATTCATTTCACTTTTGGTGTAAAAGGGCTTTTACATTTGACATAAATATAACTTTTTAAAACTTATTAAAAAAAACGTACAAGTAAGTCCCGTCAGGTGAGAAAAAGTAACGTGAAACTAACATAGGCCTAACACATTACTTTCCATAAAAAAGTGACACAATAGTTACTTTTTTAGGGAGTAACGCCATATTGTAATGCAATACCAGTCCCTTTCCCCAAACACTGAACATAATCATACAGACATCATCCTCCAGGATGCGCATCATAAAATCATATAGAAGTGCTCATGAAATAATAACTGTTTTTTACCCTCTGAAAATTATGGTGTTATGTGCAAGTATGATGTTAATTGTGGAAATATTGCATCATGGTTTCAGGAGGGAGACAGTGTGAAGATGACTTACCATCAGCCAATGCTGGCAGGCAGACCAATGCTGATGAAAGGTAAGAGCGTTGAGTTTCCCATTATAACTCTGGTTAATCCAAGGAAAAGGGAGTATGGAAAATCAATCAGAGAACCTCTCCACATGCAAGATTCAATATCAAACATTTTCTAGCTAATCAGTATATTTCAGGAAAAATATACAATACTATTTCTTATACTCTATCTATGATCCAAAAAGTGGGTAAATTACAGAATAAATTGCTTATAAATAAATAGATGCTTCCATATTTCAGTCACCCAGTGTCCTGCATTAAAATGGACTGCATCATAATATGTATTTAACAGATTATAAATCAACCCTTGTTTATATTCTGTTTATACTTGTGCAGATGATATGACTATAAAGATGTGCTGGCCTCAGTAAAGTTAACCACCGTCTTTGTGGCCAGATTAGTCTTTTTGGTGGAAAAATTGTTTGGAATTACTTCTGCAAACCTTGTGGCAATAACTTTAACAGCTCAATACGTTTAATTAATTTTCAAGCTGTTGTTATCTGTAAGTGTGGCTTTCTCATTGAGCAACAGGCTTTACGATTTACAACACTGTCCATGTGTCTTAAAGAGACAGTGTCGAATTTGCATTAAATATTTTGCACAATTCCCATATTTTGACCCCCCCCCTCCCCCTCCACACACACACCGCACACACATACACACTTAATTATTGTCTCTGTAATTTTTCACAGCTCTGAAACTGTACACATTTTCAGACATGCTATTCTAAATCTGCCAGAAGGAAAGATTTACTAAACACCTCAATAATAAGACTCAGCTTTGCAAAAATCCTATTAAATAATTCTTTTTGCACCGACTTCTGGAAAATCCTGATGATGATTTTGGCTTTACTTTCTCTTTTATGATCACACAATAAAACTGGTTTATGAGCTCAGCTACTTTCTGTGTTGATAAAGTCCTTACTTTATTAAATTCCATTAATGAGAATTATTCTTCTAAAACCCTTGTACTCTTTCACATGTATCCTCATATTTTGTTTTTTGTTTGTTTATTTAATTGGTAACCTAACATGCACTATAGGTGCATGTGACCAGGCAAGATACTTATTAACTTTACAGTTTAAGTTTAAGTGTTTATTACTGACATTTTATTCAGTAGATTGCAGTGATTAGCATGGCAATTTCCATTTCTTTCTTTTCTTTTCCTTTTTTTTTCCAGAATTTGAACCTGAGACAAAAGCTCAGGCTTTGATCAGGTTTTAATTATTTGCTCTTGTCCTGGTATTTATTTTCCCTTGAGTACTTACAGATTTTATGTGTTTTTATTTTTATTACATTTTGACAACTGTGTTCTATTTAAGCAACTACCAAAAGGCTTAGTTTCACTCTTTATCCCCAAAACATTCACATATCACATGTTCCTTATAATGAAACATAAAAGATTGACAACAAAGACATTCATATTTAATCCATTTTAACCTATTTTACAGTATAGAAACAATATGCTTCACTCTGTCCAATAAAATATGTGCTTGGTGCCATGCGAACAACACAAATGAAATAAAGGCATAAACCAGCAGGATCCCTTTTATTTAGCAGCTCTAATTGAAAACGTGTGTATTAAAACGCATTTTTTTACTAATAAAGACAATCTCTCTCACTTCGTGCAGTTTAAAACACTCCTAGTACTTTTATTGTTTTTCTATTGCTAAAATTCCATTTGTAAGTAATTTCACAACTTTTTATTGTTTTATTTTGAGAACATGGAAGTGTTGCACGGTCATGATTTACGCAGTAAACTTTGTAATGAAAGATTCCAGCATATTCTGAAATATTCTAAAACCTGTACATCCGTACACAAATATATGATGTGAGACAGTGCATGGTATTTAGTAAGTTTGTAATGCTAAGGATGTTTTTAATCTCTAGTGCAAGTAAAGATTAAACCAAAAGTTTGCATTCTGGACAGTTCAATATATATTTTGATGATCTCAAAAAATGTTTTTCAAGCATCACAATGTCCTGATTCTTCGTTTTACATTCATTGAAGTGTTGGCTGTGACGTGCAAGAAACTAATGAATTGTTGAGTTCTTGAATAGCTACTTATAAAGTTAATTTTCAACTTTCAAATTTCAGTCTGGATTAAAATCTCATATATTTGATCAGCCGCAATGAAACAATGACTGAAAATGTGTGCACTTTCAAGCATATTTATTCCACTGCAGTGATGAGGAGTAATGGAAAACCCAACATTGATACCAGTAAAAACCCCTGTGACACCTGTGACATTTTCCAGTAGCCATTTTTGAATCCAACACGTGCTGCACATATGAGGGCTGAAAGCTGTGAGCAATTGCATATAATTCACTGGGATGAAGAGCAAGAAACACCATGCGCCTCACATCCATCATGCTGAAGTTATAACGTATCCCTAAAAACAGACTTCTGTTGATTCGATCAAAACAAAAAGTGAAAAATAGACATATTTGATGCGAGTTGGGTTTAGAACAAAGGAGAAAAATGAATGTTATAGACAGACATGTCCAGATTTTTGGATACAACGGCCATTTAATTGTGTTGTGCAAGTTGATAGTTCAGGAAAGATATTAAAAGTAAGAAAAATCAACAAATATTTTTATCACGTTTCACATAAGATACAGCAAATGACTAGCTTATCAAATCGCATATAAAATGAATAACATTTTTTGATTGTTTTGCTTTTTCAACATTGCCTCTCGCAGGCCTGCATTTTGTGGGCTGAACTTCAAACAATTAAAATAAACATTCATTTGGCATTATTCATTTATTATAGCATATAAGCAACTGAGAAGAAAGTCATTTATCTGATCACTGCTGTGCTGAAATCCGCCTGTTGTCTATCGTAACCATTTTATTTCTGTAGTTTCACTTAGGTGTGGAAGGACTGGAAAAAGCAGAAGTTAGTTTTTTAATGCATGCAATAAAACTTTATGTTCTCTTAAAGCAGTATAAACTGTGCCACGATATTATATAGATTCCTTTCTTTGGAAAAGAACATATTTTTCCCTTGAAAAATGTGTAGATATCACAAACTAAGCCTGATAAATGGTCATGATAACAGTCAATGTTCAGGTCATGTCCCCTGCAGGACGTAAGTACTGGTCTTAATCAAAACCAAAGACATAATACTGTTACTTAAAGGAGTAGTTCACTTTTTAAAAAAACTTTTGCTGATAATTTACTCACCCCCATGTCATCCAAAATGTCTGTCTTTCTTCAGTTGAAAAGAAATTAAGGGTTTTGGCGAAAACATTCCAGCATTTATCTAAATATAATGCACTTTACTGGTGACCAAACGGATCAAGGTCCAAAAGACACTTTCAGTACAAACTGCAAACTGTTCAAAGGGCTTTAAACGATTCCAGACGATGAATAAGGGTCTTATCAAGCGAAACAATTGCTCATTTAAAAAAACCCACAAATTTTAAGTTTTACAAGCTCAAATGCTCGCCTTGCTCTAGAACGAATCTTTTTCCGAGTCAGTTCATTTGTTTTGTTCGTTGAATGAACCAAATGACTCTGAAAAAGATTTGTTCATTTTGATGAACGAGTTCGAACAGGAGAATCACGAACGCGCATCACAGAACAGAGCAAGGCAAGCATTTGAGCTTGTAAAACTTAAACTTTGTTATTTATTTATTAAATGAGCGATCGTTTCGCTTGATAAGACCGTTTGGTTCCCATTGAAGTCTATTATATAGAGAAAAATCCTGGAATGTTTTCATCAAAAACCTTAATTTCTTTTAGACTGAAGAAAGAAAGGCATGGATATCTTGGATGACATGGGGATGAGTAAATTATCAGCAAAAGATTTTTCCTTAAAGTGAACTACTCCTTTAAATGAACCATGAAACACGATTCACTAAGGTTTAGGTCATTATTTAACACCCATAAAGCATGTCTTAAAGGCAGGATAGGTGATTTGTTCTAGAATATGTTTTGTTACGCTGGTTAAAAGTTTCCTCACATCCTGATACATATGTTCTGAATGCAATGCAACAACCAGCCTGTCAACATATGTATTTCCATACCCATTAATCTGCAGCAGTCAGGTGGTACAGGTCAGTGCTCTTAAAGTTATGTTCATTGTAATTGTAATATGTGCTTTGAGACATGAGGTAGTTGTGTGTTCATGTGTTTTGAAGGAGGTGTGGCTTTAGAGACGCTCTGAAGGGAGGGTGGGATCTTATGCTTTCAAAGCTAGTTCACTATTTCTAGCCTCTCTGAAAATCGCATGTGTTGTTAGTAGATCACACGCACCTAAATAGCATTGGTTCTGTTTGTTTGCGACCCTACGTGAATTTGCCCTGCTCTTGATAGGTCGCGTTGGTCACTATGGAAATGATCCGACTGCTTCTGTTCTTTAATTTCAGCATTGTCAGTAAATCTCTCACAGAACTTTCCACTCCCATCAGCGCTTTTATTGGATTGTGGTCACAAACTAATTTGACCTGTCTAGTAAATCTGGCCCTAAAGCACCAAAACGGCAATTAACATGGCTCTCTGAAAGAAGAATGACCACAGCCCACATTTGGTTTTTGTTTTGTTACAAAAAAGTTAAAATCTATATCTGTTCGTACCAATGGGATGGAAAGCTTAGGCATCACATCAGTATCAGATTCTTCAACTTACCAGAGATCTGCTGCTGTGGTATTTGGATCTGATTTTGAAGATTTCTGTGAATAAACACAAAGCTTCGGTCAAGATGGGCATTACTTGCACACTGGGATTCAGAACCAATTTCATTAATTAAAAAAAACGCCAGAATGATGTTCATTTGCATTAAAAAAATGGATTTCTTGTACAAAAGAGACTTTGTGATCAGTGTCCAACTCACAAACAAATGACTCAGAGTTTTAATTCTATTTAATATATTTAATTATATTAATTCTATAAAGTTAAAACCAGTAATTTGATTGCATTTATGATACTCTATTGCAAGAATTGTTTTAAATGTCTTTATTATAAAAAAAAATCATTAATGCAAACTTTAAAGAGCCAAAATTGTTCAATGACTCCAATCCCAACTCCTCTATCATTTTCTGCATCATCTCAGCACATAATTTCTAGGTCAATCTTGCTGATGATAATACACATATGTTGTTTTGATCTGTTCTAAGCTCTTCAAGTCCTCAGTGAGTTAATACCAGGGTGCTGAGTGATTCAAGCTTGTTTTTAAAGATATAAACATTGGATTACAGCAACCTACTTTCTCAACTCTTCTTAAACCAGATCTGCCGTTGCCAAACAAGAATTGTGCCTTACTTTCCCTACAGAATTAACGCAAAAGTGCCAGACTCACGTCTGCGTCTGCATGAGCGGCATGCTGGTGGTCTCGTAGTTGTCGGGGTGGATGGGCGGCACCACCTCTCCGCTCACGGGGTGAAAGACCGGCAGTGTCGAGAGAGGCCACGAGATCTCCCGGTTCTTAGACATGCTGCGAAGCTCCTTCGAAGACTTCTGAATGGAGCTGTGGTGAACCAGCTGAATGCTGGGAATGGAGGGAGCAACCGAATTACTATTTAGAGCAAACGCATGCACAAAAAGTATAATATAGAATATCTGACATTGCTATGCAACCGATCAACATTCATGTAAACACTGAGGTTCAGGGTTATCATCTAAAACTATTAACGGCATTTCTGTTAATTGAGATAAAGCTGAAATAAAATATAAATATTAGTTGAAAAACTTAAACTAAACGAAATCTTGGAAATAAACTGAAATTATTAACAGTAAAAACTGAGGGGGGGGGGAAACCTAAATAGCCATATTTAAAAATATTATACATATTAAAGCACATTAAACTAAAATTAACATATATAAGTATATATATTTTTTTTCAAAATGTTAATATTAAAACCATAATAAAACTAAAAGAAGAATGGCTGGGTTATTATTTATCAATTTCGCAAAGGGCTGATTATGAATATTTATGTCTTTTATCACACTACCTCATTCCACAGTGTGAATTATTATAATAAGCTGGCATATAAAGCAGCTGCCCATTGATGACACCATGGAGACACAGAGGCGATTGTATGAATGAGATGGAAATGAACATGTCACCATGATGGACGATTTGAGATAACATAACGTAGGAAGGGGGAGCTATCCAAAGAAAAGAAAAAAAAAGATCCAAAAAGAAGAAAGAAAAGGCCAAGACCACAGGAGAGGGCACACTTACTCTGGTGTTTGCATGTTTCTTTTTTCCCTAGAAACAAAACAAAATGACTGAATTAAATTCTAATATTAATAGTTAAAGACAACCACACAAAAGCCAATGGAGGGGTGCTGCTGATGATGATGATCTCCTTCAGGCTGAGCTTTGATGGTGAGTGACATCATCAGGAAACACACTGGGATTGGTTGATCATGTGGACGAAACATCTGTCGGAATGGCTCTAAATACAACAGATGGAACCTTTGGACTGAGTGTGCTTTGGTTAATGATTAAATGGTACAAGACTGATGCTTGATGAGGATGGTAAGCTGCTTTTTGGCAGGGATGCGACCCTGTCTTGCCTTTCAGAATTTGGCTGTACACACTAGTAGAAAGCCCTTGTGATCTTCACTTAATTGATTCAAAAGACGCCATACGGGCACTAAATGGTTTATAATGACCAAAAAGGAATCTATCGTTTAAATGTTGATCATTGAGTACAAGTATTAGGTATAAGAGGAGGTTTGTGTTTGCTTGTGTGTGAAAGATTGACCTTCACTAAGGGTTTAGCACAGCGAACTTACAGCCCTTCCCGTCGGCAGCACATGGAGTAGCCGAGGATGATGAAGAGGACCAGGGCGACGGCTGAGGGCACCGCAAGGGTGATCAGGAAGTCAGCGAAATAGTCTCTACTCTTCAGTAACTCAGACGGTGGGTTGTACTCGCCGATGTCTGGCAGGACACCTGTGCCCGGGTCAGGACGGTGACTGTGCACAGGAACAACCTTAGTGATGTCCACCTTCAAAAGCAAAGACAAAACGGGCTCAGAAACAAAAAATGCTTTACATTGGGACAGAATTAATATATTACGCTTATGTTCGTGTACAAATGTGTTTCTCCAAAAAAGTTGATTTTGAGGCACACTACTGTCCAAAACATTAGGGATGGTACGATTTTTTTTTTAAATTTTACTGATCTCTTATGCTCACCAATCCTGTGAAAATACAGTAAAAACTGTTATATGAAATACCATTACAATTTAAAACATATGTTATATATGTTATATGTTATAACATATGTTATATGAAATATCATTACAATTTAAAACAACTGTTTTCTGTTTTAAAATTTTTTTATTGCAATATTTTTAGGTCTTCAGTGTCGAATGATCCTTCAGAAATCATTCTAATATGATTTGGGGCTCAAGAAACATTTTTGTATTATATGTTGTGCTGTCTAATATTTTTGTGTGGAAACTGATCTTTTGTAACATTATAAATGTCATTACTGTCACTTTTAATCAATTTAATGCATCCTTGAAAATTTTTTTTTTTATCCTATTGACCACAAACATTTGAACAGTAAAGTAGAAAAATTATGTTTTTGTACATCCATTTTGATGCCTCTAACATTAATCTAATATTTACTTTATCTCTAGGTTATTAATAATTACCAAAATGTAATAAAATTAAATTTGAAATATTTAATCTTTAAATGTGCAATGAGCAGTGTTTCCTCAAAGTAGCTATTTTTATTTAAAATAATTTATAAACTAGAATTAATATAATTAGAATTTTGCTTTAAATATTATAAAAATTCTATTAATCAATAATAGTATCTGATCGTTCTGCTATTACATGTACAGTTCAGTTCAGTTCAGTTCAGTTATTTTTATTTAAGTGTCTTGCACTTACGTGCCCAGCCCGAATGGGCTTAAAAGACACTAATAG
>JAOTRC010000003.1:7970245-7989610 GCA_027497675.1 Cyprinella lutrensis
GATAGATAGATAGATAGATAGATAGATAGATAGATAGATAGATAGATAGATAGATAGATAGATAGATAGATAGATGTCACTTTGAGACATTGAAATGAATGTGAATTTTTTTTATGTCAGTAAAATGGCATTTTGTTTCTAGCAACAATAAGCAATACAATCATCTAGGCAGCAATTCAAAAGCAAAGTTATAATACACTTTAGACAGAGAAAATGAAGTTGTATGTGGGAAGTAAAGGTGTTTGCATGGTATTGAACTACATTTTACTGTATCCCACTGGTGTACAGTAGAGCTATTCCATTGCTTGTCGGCTCAAGGGCCACAAACCACCAACCCCCTCACTTCCACCCACTCCAGCGTGGTTTATCTCGAGGCTGGATCAGGTGCAGTGCTACAGCCTTGGACCTCTTCAACAGCCTCATTTCCATACCAAGCCTTCAAAGAGGCACTGAGGCGTAGGTCATTCACATAGGAAAGTCTTGGAACGAGCACATGACATTCAAATGCTAGCCTCAAAATTTGCTTGCCCTCCAGCCTGCTCTGCCTTGATATCAGCTCATTTATTCTAGCATTATGCAAACGAAAAAGAGTGTGTGTCTGCCTCACCAATAGCTCTCCACCATTCAATTACAAAATTGTACTCTTGGACAATTTGACTCTTCCTCTACCCTTACAAAACTAGGTTGCAAGAGAAAGTGAGATATATAACAAATGTTATTGTATTTTTACTTTTTTTTTGAAAGGATGTGCTGATGAATTTATTTATGGTTATTTGTCAAATCAGATTGTTTACTCTTGCAAAATAGTGAGAAATCTCTCTAAGATTTTTTTTTTTGGGGGGGGGGTTCAATTAGATGTATGCAAATATTTTGTGCTTTGTCTTGTCATGTGCCATTAATACTAGATTGCATTAGTCAAACTAGGTGACTGATGATTAATGGGAATCATTTTTTTTTTTTGTTCTAGGGTGTATCCTCTCCTCCGAGTCCGTTAGTTCAAATGACTGGTGAGTCTCCAATTTAACATTCAATGTGTAATGCCATTTAGATGCTGTAAATAATGTATCAGTCATGAATTATTTTCATGTATTAATCAAAACTGTTGGGGTCTGTTTAGGTTCTCACATGCTTCCGAGTTACTATGGCATGAGAAGACCTTTCATTTCAGACACAGAGTTTTGTTCGTCAACGAAACCATTTTCTACTGATGTCTACCCACCATCGCTAACTGGAAAGTCTCTGTCGTGCGACACCGGATGCATGTCTGGTTATTCCTCTCTCATAGACAGCTACTACCCGGAGTCTTTTGGAGACTACCGCGGCACACCTTTCTCCAGCGGAGGAAGTGCAATATTCTCGCCATCTGCATTGTCTTCTCTACTCCCTTCTTACTCCAGTGACCCTTCACATTATTTGCTGGTAAGATCAGGCACATCAAGCAAGAACAGTCAAATAAGATGTTTGTGATGTTTCAGTGAATAAATCGGTCATATGTCCATCTGCACAGGTGTATAGGCTATTGAAAGGTCTATGCTGCTTTGTGTTGGAAATATACAGTAGCTCAGCTATTTTTAAGCTATATGTACTGTATAGGTCATATCTTTCTGAAATTATGTAAATGTTATGGGCATATAGGCCAGAGTTCAAATGAATCAATACTGGCTGTTTCCTGGCACAATTAAAACAAAACAATATTAAAATATTTATAGAACACATTTTTTAAAAATTGAATATTATTTCATATTATATTTTCTATACTCCTCTATATTACATTATATTTAAATTAAATAAAAAAATGATTTAAAAAAAGGAAAAAAACAAGATTTTAGGTACATATAAAAATAATATGTTTTGTTTTTTATGGGCATATGGGACACTGTTTAAATGAATCAGTAAATTAAATAACATCTTTGCTGTAGTATGAGTTTTAAAAAATTAACACTTTATTTTGATGGTACCTTTTGAACATTCTATTAACAATAAGCAATTTTGCAACAACATGTTAAGTAACTCAGTTTTAGTAGACTATCTGCTTAATATCTGCTAACCCTACCAGTCGACTAAAACTTCACTAACACTCTAATGAGTTAGTGGACGTGTAGGTGCAACATTACCTATAGTCAACTGAATGTTAAAGAGACCACCAAAATAAAGTGAAACCTAAAAATGAAACAATTGCATAATTTAAAATAATATTTTTGTCATTATCTAAATTTTATAGTTATATTTTCTATATTTTTCTCTTTTTGTTTATAACTTAAATTAAAAATATTACAATTTGTAGGAAAAAAAAACCATTTCATCCAAGCATTATAGCCTAGGTTCCCTTTCGTTGTCACTCCGAGTTCCGTCGGATGACGATGTATGGGAAACCACTTCTCAGGGAACGAGGGTTACATCCGTAACCGAGACGTTTTTTAGGGCAAATAAGAAGAAATGTTTTTAGAATTTCATTTCATTTCATTTCATTGGCACAGTTCAAATGTCAAATTCAAATCAATAAATTGAATAACAAGTTTGCAGATACTACATGTTTTTTATATAATTAAATATATATTTTTATATTTATATTTAATTATTCGAAAAACCTATACTACCTGCAAACTTTATATACTTTACATATTTTTATGGAATTTAAATTATGAATTTAAAGTAGAAATACATTTTTGCTGATAATTTGAGTCTGAATTATTAGATAAGTCAAAATGCTAGGTACTGATACTTATTATAATTAATGGGGTTATTCCGTATTTCCATTTATTAGATATACATTTCAGACAGCTTTGCTTTCAATAAAACCTATAGGTTATTTGAGGGAAATCATATTTGCATTCATAGTATTGCTATTATGACGTGTCTTCAACCCCTCATCTTACCTTTCACATTTTGTGCTTTAACAACTAAATTAGCAAATGTTTCACATGCACATTCTAAACTTATATCTAAATATGTTAAATTAAATACTCATTGTCCTTAAGCCGGCCATCTTCCCCCATCTTCCTTTATTTTTTTGGAAAAAGAAAACATATATTTAGGTCAACATTTATATAGGTTTATTCTGGCCTTGACAACATCATACTGGCTTTTTTTGTTTTGTTTTACTCTTTTTACTTTTTTTCTTTTGTTGTTGTACATTACAATTATTGTCTGTTGTCTCTCCCACTTTCTGTATATTCATCTGGTTTTAAAGGAGATTTGCTTTAGAGGAGGTTCAGTCAATTTGTAAATTTAGTGTCTTGTCATTTGAGAATGTTCTTAAAGGGATACTCCAACCAAAAATTACAATTCTGTCATCATTTACTCACCCTCAAGTTGTTCCAAACCTGTATGAATTTCTAACTTCTGCTGAACGCAAAAGACGATATTTTGAGGAATGTCGGTTAACAAACATTTGATGGGCCCATTATTTTCCAACATTATTTTCGAACGGGTTTAGAATAACTGGAGGTTGAGTAAATAATGACAGAATTTTAATTTTTGTGTGAACTGAGTTTTTGCTTCTGTCGACTGCAGAGGGACTCTTGGGAGCCCACGGGGGCCGAGGTGGTGGAGGGTTTGTGTGGAGATGGTCTGGCTCCCATGCCCCTATCTACACCCAGTTCTCTGGTCAACCCTGAGACCGCCAGCCCGACCCAGTTCCGCTCATCTTCCCGCATGGCGTCTTCACAGCCATACTCTCTCCATTCACTGGATGATGTCAATTATCACTCCTCGTTTCAATCCTCGTCTGGCAGTTTTGCGCCCCCTTCTTTCTTGACAGAGCCTGCGACCAAACTAGTGCCAGTTCTACCATCAGAAGATACAGAAAGTGCCCCTTCAGCCTTGAGTGACAGTCTGGTATGGGGCAAAGAGGACACTGGTGGCACTTGGGCACAGTATGAGGTCAGGAGGACGTTCTGAGATTGAACTGTATGAGGAAGTAAAGGCTTAAAGCCTAGCAGATCAACACCTCTTCAAAACACAAGTAAGGCAATTAGCACTAAACTCTTTGTGTCAGTTTTCCTTAGCAGAGCTAAGGCTTAACATTGGGGAACAAACATTGTATCTTTATGTTTTATTTGTATTGTTTATTATAATGGTACCTTGAATTTTTTAGTCATCGCAAGTTAGATTGGACAATTAGGATAATAATCAGTATGAGACTGCATGTATATCAGATTTTTTTTTCTATGGCACATTAAGTGATTGTGAATCTATTTAAATGTATATTATCAGCAAAAATGTAAGTGTTAAAATATTTATAGTTATCTATCTAGTCCTGTTTCTCCTCTTGTGACTGTTTCATGTAAAAGTCTGTTGTGAAAATTGTATCTAGAAGGTAAATAAACTAGAATTACCAAAAAGCCTTCTTGAGACTCAACATTGCAATGGGTCAGATGCAGTTTTGCATTTGAGGGAAAATCAATAACGTGAACACAACAGAAACAACTTGACATGCAATGAAAACTCAAACCCTTTATTAAAAACAACAATTAAACAAAATCAGTTTTTAGTTATCCTATATGAATAAGACATACAGTACCAGTCAAAAGTTTAGAGACTTTACTATATTTCACAAGTTAAGTCTGCTGTATATATACCTCTTATCCCGTTAAAACTCATTTAATATTTTTGAAAGAGGTTTCTTAAAGGGATATTTTAACATTTTGCCAGTATTTACTGTACATCAAGTTGTTTCAAACCTGCATGAGTTTCTTTCTTCTGTTTTTTAAGAAGATTTTTTAAAGAATGATGTAAACTGACAGTTGACGGCACTCATTGACATCCATACTATAGGAAGAAGAATACTATGGAAGTCAATGGCTACCTCAACTGTCTGGTTACTGACATTCTTCAAAATATCTTCCATTGTGTTCAGTAGAAGAGGGAAACTCATACAGGTTTGCAACAACATAAGGGTGAGTAAATGATGACAGAAATGTAAATCACAGAAAAAAACTGTAATATTGTGAAATATTATTACAATTTAAAATAATGATTTTCTATTTTAATATGCTTTAAAATAATTTATTTCTGTAATGCAAAATTGAATTTTAACCAGCCATTACACCAGTCTTCAGTGCATGATCCTTCAGAAATCATTCAAATATGCTGATTATTTGATACAGTTATTAACGAAGTTGGAAACAGTTGTGCTGCTTAACACTTTTTTTGATTCATTGATGAATACAATTTTAAAAAGAACAGCATTTATTCAAAATAGAAATCTTTTCTAACAATATAAATATTTGCTATGCACCTTTTATCAATTTAACACATCCTTTAAAAACGTTTTTTTTAAATAAATAAAGAAAGAAATTGCTAACACTGAAATTGTCATGAAAGCATTATAATCATATAATAATTTATAAGTATTATAAATTATAAAATATTGACGTTTTATTCATCAAAGAATGCTGAAAAAAGTATCACACATTAAAAATATTAAGCAGCACAACTGTTTCCAACATCATAATAAATCAGCATTAAATATTTTTGAAGGATCATGTAGCCCTGAAAAGTGGAGTAATGGCTAATGAAAATTCAGCTGTTCATCATAGAAAGAAATGATATTTTAAAGTGTATTAAAACAGAAAACCATTATTTTAAATTATAGGCTTTATTAATTCACAATATTACTGTTTTTTTGTATTTTTTATAAAACAAAAAACAAATTTGTTTGCAGGTTTGATGAGCATGTAGACTTCTTTCAAAAACATTAAAAATAGTAGGCCTAATATCTTCATATATACAACATTTCCGGATTAGGAGAAAAAAAACTATATAAAATAAGGGTGAAAGTCAAAAGATGTACGTCTATTTAAATTATAACGTGAGGAAGCCAGGAGTTGGGGGACTTTTTATGTATAAAAATGTACTGAAATGAAGAAATTGACAACATAGAGGACCTGAGTGTTCCTCACTTTAGTCACCAGGGGGCGACATTCAACTGGCCAGATCTCGTAACGACTTTCTTAGAGATTTATTAGGATTATGAAAGATATGTTGATCAAGGTGAATGATAATGAGAGACTAGTAAGAAAATAATATTTTGGGAAACAGGAGGTCTGTTTGCAGCGGATCAACATTACAAATCGATTTCACAAAGGAGTCAAGAGACTCAAATCCCACCAAGACAGTTGCATTCTGACTGGCTACAACAACAAGATGCTTAAATACGAATTAATAAAGTACCTCACGTTTTATCTCAACACTTAAATTTCCAATTATTCTGCACTTGCGAACGAAATGTTCAGTTTGTCAGTATAGGCCTAGCTGTTTTCAGACTTATTTTCCAAGACAAAGAGCACCTGTATGTCATCTATTCCGTCTGTTTCCAGTCTTCTTAAACACACGACCATTAAATATCACACGCGTAAATAAACTGCATTATGGTCTCGAAGAATATTCCACTTGAAGCTTTTTCGTTTAAATTATTATTAAAAGATATAAGCATAACTGAGTAACTAAAGTCAGGTGTGAGATTGTGTTTGTGATCAGCATCCCTGGGCCAATTTATTTTGAGGATCAATATGACGATTTTGATGATGATGATAAAAATGCAACATCCAATGATTAACGAAACTATTTCATTAAAACAGATAATAGGCTACCGTCAGAAAGTAAATGAATAGCTAGCCTAAATATTATTGTGAACATCGTTTTCAATTAACTTGCTTTGGATCTGCAGTTACAACTGACCTTTTGAATTCAATATAGCCTATTCATATAAATGACTAAATTTCATATTTAGCCTTCTCATGCTTGTTCACACTATCCCAGTAACTTAACTTTAGCATGAGTCTCAATTGTTCTAATGACAAACATGGCTGCTATCATATGCCACGCCCACAACTCCAATTATTCTTAAAATACTGCACAAATAAGATCTACACGTCACAATAATTATTATTTTTTTCAATACTACCTATTAGAGAAGATATTTGCAACGTGTAATGGGATGTAAAGCTTGATTTGTGCCTTGAGTCTCCCTGCAAAGTTGAAATAGTGCTTCTAAGGGAGACTCCATCCACCAACACCAAAAGGATGATAAAATGTTAAAAATATATATTTGCTTGATGTCAAGATGTGAAATAACACAACATTCTATTAAAAGAGGTGCTAATATATGCATTATAATAGCGAATATCAGTCAGAAATAAGTCTTTTTACGAAGCCTTTGAATATTCAAATTGAAAGTATCGCGCAATCAAATCATTGTCAAATCATTGAGTTCTTGGGGTTTTAAATAGTAGGGATGAGGGGAGAAAAACTCAAACTAAAATATCCCTAGCTATATTACTGTATAATTGTATGTCCTGAGAGTGTTTTGAGGTTACTTTGTTGAGACTTTTTAATACTTTTGTGAATAATTCGTTCTTGCCCATATAATAGAGCAAAGAAGTGACGTTGGGGTATTTCACTGTAGTTCTTCCAGAGTTTTCCTCCTTTTCAGGCCAAAATGTCTGGTAAGTCAATTTTCTTTTTTTTTCTTTCGTTTAAGATGTTTTGTCTTCAGCAACCTGAAAAACATTGAGAAAAAAATATGTTAATTAAAATCATTTAATACATTGGTAAACTTTGCTTGGGAATGTGTAGTTCAAATGATTCAGCCTTACTAATATCTTAAAACAGCAAACACATGTGAAGGTTTTAATTCAAACAAATTGGTGAATTTTACATATATGTATTTTATATAAATTGGGTTATACATGCAATTACTTGCAGTTTGAGGGAACAGCATCTCTATATTCATTAGGCTAGAGCTCGAGCTTCACTGATAGCTTGAATTTTCTCTCAGGTTGTATTTTTACTCAGCTTTTTCTTCAAGCAAAAATGACCTGAAGATTTATTTGCCATGTCTTTTTAGACTTTACGTTGTCGACCAGCGTGTCCAATTGATTGTAGCCTAATGATTTTAGGAATAACCAACAGTAATCGATGACTGGATATAATTTGAACTTTTTAACCAGAATTCATGCCTTGCTTCAGAGCTTATATGAATATTTATTAGATAGGTTTAACTGTCAACGAGCGCATCAACACACTGCCGAAGGACGTTTTTACTATCTTATTAACATCAGCGCACTTTTTTTGCCCTCGTGTTGCAACTGCCTCCATGAACTCAACCATGGCGTGGCGTTGTTTGGAATCACAAATGTTCCGACAGAATTTTATATAGCTATATTAACACGGATCAGAAAGACGTCCCACTGTATATGTATTCACAAGCCTGAACAACCAATTAAAAAATTAGCAAAGAAGGACAACTGTTTTTTCATCAATTTTTTTTTACACATTTCATATTGGGAGGAAGTTATTAGGTGCGGCTTTACTCCAGTAGGAAGAAATACGAGGACTTCCTTTTAACTTTATCAAGAAATAATTTTGGCGAGCGGAACGCAAAATCCAACTTGGACGCAGCGACGTTCTTAGGACATTTAAAACAACAGATTGTCGCTAAATCGACAGAGCGTTTGTAAAGAAATTGGGATTTTTTGCACCAAATCTAATCGGGGTTTCTGTTGGATAATGACTTGAACGTCTGGTCTATTCCCCGATTTATTTTCTCTGTCCGCTTGCACGCGGCTTTTGCTATTATCCATAGACTACTAAGAGTATTTTACTTACGTCTGTAACTTGTAGTGGCGTCGACCGAGGAAGCGTCTCTGTCTCCTTTCCTGCATGTAAGGTTTTGAAGCGCTTTCACTTCGCTTCCGCAACTTGGAGCGCTTCTGCTCTCGAGAGAAACGCTCAATAATTAGATTGGGCTCATCTCCGCTTTAGTCGGGTTTTAATTTACAGCTACATGAAATTAAACGGTCTGAACTCCAATTTAATGCTGTCGCCCCGTGCCAAAGATGGCTGGAGAGCAAGTTTCTCGAAATTCACTACTGTCTATTGTAATGCGAAAACTAACCCATTCACTGCCGGATCACCCAATGCACTCAGACCACTGCGTTAACTGGGAAGACGACCATTGTTGTTTTAATCTTGAGGGATATTATCTTGTATTTCTATATTTACTCAGGCTATATAGCCTTATTTTCTACTGGCAAATGGGGAAAATGCAAAAGCTGGTTGACAAATAAGGATGCCCAAGGAATCTTTCAAAAATCTTGTTATAGACTACATGTGTCTTAGAAACCTAATCTTTGTATTCCTGTTGTTTCGATCATTTTTGGAAAAAAACATGCATAACAGTTTATACAAATATTTCGATTTAATGACTTCCAAAAGCAAATATCTCTAAAATTCTCTAAAACCTTTCAGTGATTTATTCTTAAAATAAACTTTTTTTTCTATCAGTGTGAAGAATGTTTTAATAATCTTAAGAATCTTTATCACTGTAAAGAACCTTCTGATTCCAATAATGTTTAAGGTTTTTCATGCTTAGATCCCAATAAAGAACGTTCTTTTTTTAAGAGTGAAAAGTGGTCAAATGCATTCCTTGCAACTTCATTATTTTGACAACCAAGTCAAAAACACATTTTTCAAGGTAACACAATTAAATTCTTATATTGCTTATTGGATAAGCCACACTGATATATACACACACGAAATTTATATAGGCTATAAAATCAAACAAACATGTGCATTTTTTTAACAACGTAGATCCGTTGTCTTAAAACAGGAATTCATGTAGGTTATACATTCTTTAGGATTTTTATTTAGGCAAATAAAAAATGTTTTGTTCATTTTTTTTCCTGCACAGAACATTCACATTTACAGAACATGTAAGAATCATTTAAAATAAATGCATACGTCAGTGGTGAATCAAAATGAAATGAAATGAAAATGTATTGTTGTTTTTTTTTTAATCTGCAGATAAACCCAAGATTTACCAGGGTGTGCGTGTGAAGACCACTGTCAAGGAGTTACTGCAGAAGCACAGAGCCCTGCAGGCACAGAAAACCGCACAACCCACAACGGTAAACAACTACTGTTAGAAACACAATAAAAAATCATAAGCAGACACTATTGACTTGTGGTAGCCAAAGTAAAGTGAAGCGTGGTCAGTACAAGACCAAATTCAAAGCACCACGCCCCCTCAGGCCTGCTTGAAGACAGATTCAGCTTCAAAATTTCTGCTGTTTTCCACTGACCGAGAATAAAGGTTAATGTTTCATCCCACTTCTCTCTCTTACATGTCATCTTGTAGAAATCACAAGCCATGGCTGGTCGCGATGTCTGCTCTACGACCATGAATAGTAAGTTTAAAATACATCGATAAGTGACAGTAAAAACAAACAAAACAAAGATAATAAACCTTCTGCCTACTAAACTGCATGTACGAGCTTGAATTTTAATCAGGAAACCTGAGAACAAGACAAAACAGAGTATACTTGACTGCATGCAACTTACTATACTCCAAAATAGAAACCATTTTCATCCACCGTCAGGCATCAGCTCTACATCTACAATTCTAAGGGGAAAACAAATAAAATAAATAAATAAAAGAACAAAGACACCCACATCTAAAGGTGTTCCTTACAGATCCTGGAATGATCTCCCATTTATAAACTACTATTCAAATGTGAAGCTGTTGGCTGATGGTCTCGTGACATCATCCCAAGTCTTGCTGGCCTAATTTAAATGTTCTCCTGTGCTCAAGCCAGCATTTTCTTCTGTGTTCCCAACAGCCCACCTTGATGTCTTCTCTGGAATGCAAGCTCCAGATCCCTATTTTCAGACACGTCCCTTTACCGAAAATGTCAACATTCAGATGGATAATGCTTATGATCATCAACAGATGATACACACGATGCCATCTGAGACTTACAGCGGCAGTAATTTCGTGTGTCCCACTTCTGCGCAGTGGTCTAATGGATATATGCCTTCTAATACGGACCTCTATGGTACTAGCCTGGTACGTGTTTTTCTTTTTTCATTTAAACATTTGGAGAGTTCTAATGGTCAAATATGGCATATATGATTTCTCAAATTAATAAAATCACGCGTGCAGCATTTTTAATACGTGTTTCGTGCTTTTGCAATGTTTCCTCAGGTATCCAGGTCACCCTCAGAATCCTTCAATCTCCCCAGTCCAGTCGACTACAACAGTTACTCTCCCCCTCAGTCCCACTCTTCATCTTCCTCTTGCTACAGCTCCCCGACACGAATGGATTTGAGCTCCAGTTTCTCTCCAGAAAATTACCACTATCAGCACTGCAACCTTCAGCATTGTTTTTGCCTGTCGCACTGGTCCAATGTGCATGAAGGCATGCCAACTTCGGAGTATGCGCCCTACGGCTCTTCAGACTGTTTGTTTTCATATAACGACGACAGTTATTTCAGAAGGGACACCTCAAACTCAGAGATGTGTTACTTATAGAATGCATTTTTTAACGCACTTTGCGCGAAAATTCAGTGTCATAATTGATGCATTTGAATGCATTTGTTGTATTTTAGTTTCGATCAAAGAAAAAAAACTGACAGAATGCAAGATTAGGCTTAGATTAAGAGTTGTTTTTAAGCAACAAGGTTGATTACAGAGAGCTATGTGTGAGTATAATTTACAAAGTATTCATTTATCTTTTCTACAATAAACATATTTTTCATAATTGTACTGGAATCTTTTGTTAAACTTGCTTAGATGGATTAATAATGGGGACTTTCAACGTTGTTTCTCACTCTTGAAATGTGAAGCTTTGACAGTTAAAAAAAAAAAAACTAAGGGCACAATTATTGTTTTGCTTATCAATTTTTAACACCAGGAAAGTAGGAGGGGGAACAGTTAATACAGCATATATGGTATGTATAAAAACAGATTTGATATCTAACAATGCATCTATTATAGTTCATAACTGTTCTACCTTTTCAACTCTGCAAAAAAAATAACTCATTAAATTAAAAACATTAATTGCATGCCATATTTTTTTAAGCAGCCTATAAAATCACCGTAGCTTGCCTTGAACTTTTCATCATTATCATTATTATCGTGGAACAAGAACTTTAACTATCACACATTTTGACCAAAATATGAAATCGAAAGGAAAACGCAGCACCGTTAACTGTGCAAAATTAATATTAAGAAAACGAATTGCATAACTTCAGGCTGATTTATAGCTACTTCTGCGTTGGACCTACAGCGGAGCCTCTTTTACGCGTTGGTTTTAATTTTATAATTCTGCGTTGTTGTCCGAGTTGACGCGAAATTACACATGCAGGGGGAGCATGTGAAACCCGGGATTGGTTCTAGCAGACCAATCACAGCGCTTGCGGTACGCGTAGAATTGGCGCGTTGTTACATTTTTGGAGAGATGCACGTCAGGGTACGCGCGATACACACAGCCTACGACGGAGCTACGGCGTGAGTTGAACGCAGAAGTATAAATTGGGCTTAAATTAGGCCTATCTCACGAGGTTCAAAAATCTAGATGTAGGCGATGGAATGGTAAACAGGTAAGGAATAATATTATCATATAATGTCCTAAACTATAAGCAGTGCATTTGCAGTGTCAAAGAATTCTTTAGAAATGAAAGATTGAAAAGAAATTAATTCATGCTTGGATATCTGTTTTTAAAAATGCGCAGACATCAGTTTTTATTCATTTAAAATAAATGTCCCGTGTCCCTTTCAACTTCGCAACATGGCACGACTTAATCATTTAACAGTCACGCAATCGTGTTAGCCTATTCATTAACCACAGAAACAGGGAATGTTTTGCAGTCAAACAGTAGGGCGTGTACAATTTGGCAGACGCTCATGCTTTGTGCCTGCTGCTCTCCAACTTGGAAATCCCCTCGGGAGAGCAAGGGACAAGGAAGTTTTCCTCAATCCACACGTTGGCATTTTTTTTCCATGAACTGCGTCCCTCCTACTTCTGCACAACGTGATCTCTGATTGCGATAGTAGCCTAATTCCAGCACTGCTCTGACCTCCCCTTACGAAAAAGAAGTTTATTAGAGTGTGCTATTAGTATACTTCTTTTAAAATAAAAATACTTCTTTTTATGTCGCCTACTTCTCAGAAATAAACTTTATCTAGGCTACTTCTCAGAAATATAGCCTACTACAAATTGCACAAGTATCCTTGATACTGTAAACTGTATAGGCCTAAACACTGACAGTCTAATTTGGCCTGATAGAGATAGAAGTAGCATATAAGTGTTCTTGGCTTGGCTATTTGTGTTTACTATTTTGATTGAGTAGCTTATTAAATATTTTTTTAAAACATGATATTACATCTTATAAACTAACGGTAAAGTTTATGTAACAAGCTTTCGGGTGGAATAGCTTATAGCCTAAAGTAAAATAAGCACAGAACTGAACCTTATCTTGCACACATCGATAATAATGAAAAATAATTTTATTAGCAGTCTATATCTATTTTCAACTAAAAATGAGAAAGCTTTCAGTCTACATTTTATATACTTCTCAAAATTATACTTTATGTACTTCACAGAAACATAAATTTACACTTGAGAATAGGCTAGGCCTACTTGACTTACTGAGAGAAAAATCCAAGTAGCCTATATTTGGCCTATATTTCGATCGAAATAGGTTACTTAAAAGTATAATTTAGTATTTAAAGTATTCTTATTTATTTATTTATTTATTTTATTTGTAGAAAAAGACAAAAGGGACAATACATATTAATGAACATTTTTCACAAATGTAAATATGGCATAAAGTATTCTTGTAGTTGTTAACTCTTCTGATCAGTAGGTAGCCTACAATATGTAGGATTTCTGCAGTAAAATATCCAAGAACCACTAGGCCAATGTTATATATTTTGTTTAGTTGATTACTTAAAATATTCCCAATGTTTCCAAATATTTGTTAATAGTGAGAAAATTGAGATTTTAACCAAGGAAATGGGACGTGTCACAGGGGCGAGCAGTCGCCAGTCAATTTGGCGTCATATCCGTGTTACCGGTTTTCCGCTCGTTCTGCCATAGTAACCGTGGCGACAGAATCTGATGTGGACAACTGGGTTATGCTCAGCAGGACGCTCACACTGTTGTTGTTTTGTTCAAACATTTTGGACCATGGCAAGCAGACTTTGAGACAAAAAGAGGACTAGAACGAAGATCAAAATCTTTCGAGAAGCCGAGAGTTCCACGTTCGCGAACATCGAATTGGCAGAGATGCGATCTTTCATGTCACGTTACTTTATTAGACAGGTGAGCAAATGTACATAAAACTAATCAATGTTATTTAGTTCAATATGATGAAATGTTTATGGTCAGTATGTTATCTGAATATTGATCTAGCGTACTGCTAATCTCGTACAGCCAACAAACAACCTAACTAACTTTAGTTTGACAGTTCTGTTAGAGCAAGTCAAACAGCGCTGCGTTACCTCGAGTTTAATTCGAATAAACTGGCATGTGGGTGACGTCTACCAAACTAGTAGTGTTCTGAGAGTGTTCAAAGAGTAAAAAAAATGCCATATAATAGTAAACTACTAGTTTACCCGATACCCTTATGTCACGAATCGATACATATCACGATACGATATTATTATTGCGATACTCCAATAGGCTACATATGGTAAAAGATTAACAAAAAATGTACGGTTGATTAAAATACTAAATTTTATGTTGCATTGTGGGTTTAAATGAATAGGCTTGGACTTGCTGCTTCTAACCCAAGGACAGTGGTGACACCAGAAAAAAAATACATATTTATGATTCTGTAGCTGAAAATAATTATTTTAGACAAATATGCTTGGACTCTTTTATTGACTAAATATATTGAAAATAATGTCGGCCACTTTGTACTGGTTACATCAGACATTTGGCATTATCAGGACCCACAAATATTCCCCATTTGCAATATTATACATTACAACCAACATTATGTAGGGTAGTTTAGTAATGACACTAAAAATCAGAGAACCTGATTTTTTTTCTCTCACAGAAAAATTTATTTTGGGTGAACTATCTACGATGCATATTGTCACTATCCACGATATATTGTTGCATTTTTGTATTGCGATATATTGTGGCACAATATATCGTTACACCCCTACATTTATAGTACACTTGAACATATAATTTTAGGTTCTAATAGTAGGCCATTTAGTCCCAAGTGGTATTAAAATAGTACACTACTTGCAAGTTCACTACTAGTACATATTGACATTAGTTTACTTAAAATTATACTTGAACATTACTTAAGTATACTTCATAAAATGAACTTTCCTTGTGTTATTGACTCTGATTTTTTTTTAAATTGTTATTCGTCTAATTAAGGTCCAGTCTTAAACTGTATTTAACTGACATTGCCACTGGAGAAGAAACTCACAATTACTACATTAGGTGAAGGTCTGGGGTATGAGGAACTGAGTCCAGGGAGTGTCTGAGGTTCCAGTTTAAACTGGTTATATTTTTTTGGGTCAATGAAAATGAGTTGTAGTCTATCCACTCAATAGCATATGGCACTGAAAATGTAACGGGATCATGTGAGTCTGCGGTTGCGCAATGTTCCCTTTTGAATGACAGTGCATGAAGCCAGGATCCCGGGGTTAAACCCCTACTCTTTTTCTGAAGGACATGGGATTTTTAATAATCACAGAGAGTCAGGACCTTGGTTTAACTTCTCATCTGAAGTACGGTGCATGCTTTTTGATAGTTTAGTGTCCCATTCACTCTTTGGGTTTCAGGACCCATGGATATGTGCGCATGCACACAGAATGAGCACCCCCTGCTGGCCTCACTAACACCTCTTCAAGCAGCAAACTTGTTTTCCCAAGAGGCATCTCTTGTACTGACCAGGTTCAACCCTGCTTCGCTTCAGTGGGCAACGGTCTTGTAAATTGTCTGTTAAAGCAAGCAAGCATTCATTCACATTTATTAATTTAGCTGACGCTTTTATCCAAAGCGACTTCAAATTACTATGTCAGAGGTTTCACGTCTCTGGAGCAACTAGTGGTTAATTGTCTCACTCAGGGATACATTGGTGTCTCTCAGTGGATTCGAACCTGGATCTCTCACACCAAAGGAGTGTGTCTGGTGTCTGCCATCACCACCCATGCGTTCAAGCCTATACAGTATACCCAATAGACTACTAAATCATCTATATAAAATGTATACTATGATTAATTACAAAAGTGGTAATCATTGGGGTCCAAGCACCAATGGCCCAAGTAAATTACACTTTATAAAAATGTTGTAAGGCATGTGATCATAATATGTGGCGTGACTCATATTCAACATTTAAATGATAAATCCCATCATAGAATCTCAAAGAACAATTTCATATGAATGTGAAGATCTCATTTGGAGCACCAAACCTTATTTATCTGAAGCATTTATCTCAAGTCCCTTTACATTTGTATAATATATTTCCATAGTTTAACCATATACATTTTACATCTTGCAAGGAAAAAATAAAATGGTCTCTTCATTTTACAGAAATATATTAAATAGTGACTGGCAACTTGAAAAAGTTAGGGTTTCAATGGGGTCTATAAAACATTTAATGGTTTATAAGCATTTCACAGATTTTTATGTACACTATATTTTATTATATAAAACTGCACTGTCTGTACGCCAAAGTTATACAACTTAATTAGATCAATGCAATTATTTCCATTCAAATGGATGGAAACTGATAGAAAAACATTACGATTCCATATCCAGTTGCTTCCTAGGCGACAACATTAATATCACAGCCTCCATATTTCAGTTGAAATGGCTGAATTTAATAGTTTAGAATTCGCAGTAGCATCATGAATTCACTTATAGCGTAGGTGCTTAGATTTCTAATAACAAAATATCACTATCCAGAGCACCACCAAGACGTCTATTTTTCTTTGAGTTCCTTAGACTAGGTATATCATTAGGCTACTACATAAAGAGGAGTTTATTCATATAATGGAGGCTATACTAGGATGACAGACAAATCACAAGTTTCAGTGCCTCAAGTTTAAGAGCACTTAACTAGTGTGAACTGGGCTACACTGGTTGTGCTGTGTGTTATTGAATCCCAAAAAGAACCCGGTCATGTGATTCACCTGTTAAAGAAGTTGACTAGAAGATCGTTGACTATAAAGTTTTTTTTTCTTTTTGTGCAATTTTTTTCCTTTTATGTCATCATCATACAATAGTTACAATATTCTTTTCTCTTAATTGTTCCACCAAGTATTTAAATTGGCATAATCCACAGAAAGCTTTCAAATTATGTCCCTTATGAATGTTTTTTTGTTAAATGAAACGTAAGGCACTTTCAAAATTTGATTTCATGAGAAACATTGATCTTTTTTAAACATTACAGCTGTGAGCTATAACAAATTATTTATTGAGCAACAAAGCAAATTCTCTGCGATGAAGTGAAGCGAACTGTAAAAGGAATGGAGCTTTCACTCCGAAACTGAGATATTGCGATAAAAATGCGCTCCCCCTCTCCTCCCCACACCCTGCTTTTTATTTAGGCTAGGCTTTAACCGTGAAACGCTAAATAGGCTACGCTTATTAAGTAGCATATTCATCCTTTCTAATGGCACTACTATCACTGATAACATGATTCATTAGTTTAAACAAGAACATTGTGGACTGCTGTGGAACATTTTAAGGATAAATTGTGCCAGGCAGTCCTCGTCTTGGATCTGAGTGTAGAGGCAGCTATTGTACCGATCTGATCGATAACACCACTATCAGACGGTGTCTGCAGGGATGCCAAAACATGTCAGTAATGCCATTAGGGATTTCATTTTCAACAGTTTCACGCCTTTTTTAAGACAAAAATTGAAAGGATTCTGTTACAACAGGCTGACTGCAATTCAGCAGGGAAACATTGTTGCAGCTTTGTGTTATATATCTAAATCTATTCTCATTTCGAGGTGTTTTATAATTGAGATTAAGTTTGTGTGTTTGTGTGTGTAATATTTCTGATGCAAAGGTCTGGCATGTCAGATTTATATTTCCCCTTAATAATTCAGTATGAGGAAACTACTTATGCTCATGAAGTCTGCTGGTTAATTAGTACAGAAAAAAAAGGAAATGCAGTTGAATAAATCTTTTTGTGGCTATGTTAGATACATTAAAAAAGGTTAATGAACAATGAAGTATTACTGAACCTTTTTTGTGTGCCAGGAGTGTCTAACCCTGGTTTAATGAGATACTGGGAAGAAGATTAAAAAATAAAATAAAAGAGTAAGGTATTCAGCAATTGATAACCACATGGCTAGTGCATTTTCCATCTAAATCCAATTAGTTTAGATGGAAAGCAAATAAATTTGCTGTAGCCTTCAGCTTTTCATTCGTTTTCTCGCCCCCTTTAATAATCTCGGAGAGGTCTTCTAAAATTTGATTTCATGAGAAACATTGATGGTGTTTAAATCATAACGTCTGTGAGCTGTGACATATTACTTATTGAGCAGCAAAGCAAATTCTCTGGAATACTGTAGCGATTAAATCTTTTGCCAACACCAACAGAGGAATACATTGGAACTGTCTGGACAGAAACAATGAATAGGTCAAAAGGGCAAACATGAAAGTGTTGCATTGTTATGGCAACACTGAATTGTGATCAGTGTTGAACCCTGTGTCAATTATGGCCCATAGGCAACTACTGTAATCTCTACTCGTAGGCTCGTAGGTTTGTTTACAGCCAAAAACAACGTTATGCACATTGTGGCATAAGCATAGCTGTAACTTTGAGTCAACTTTGGTTGAGGTTATAGTAGCCTATCATTAAGAATACTGAAAAAATAACTAAGAGTTTGACCCATATAAGACAAATGTGTGAAGAGGAGAGAGAAAGATCAAAAAGAGCCAAAGTAAAAAGAGAAGTATTTATGTTTCTCAGAAACACAAGTGCCTCCAAATAATAGACTATACAGATCAAAATGAAAATAAGATATAAGCTTACAAATACTTAAAAACGTTTTTGTCCTCATTTGAGTTGACTGCATGTCACTGTTAGACTGCCTCTTTCCTTCTTTTACATAGAAAAACGCATGCATTCTGCAAAAATCAGGTAAGACATCTGCTTTAACTTAACATACCAGTAATGTTTTTTCCTGAATGACACTATCGTAAATGACTTTCCCTTTATATAAGTGAGAGGTCAAGATGTATGTCAAAAGGAAGGAAACAAAAGCTATGACAAAAAGACATCCTTCATCCTTCATCCTCTCTTTAGCGATGCATCTGAAACTGGAAAACTAACTCCACTGCAATAGAATGGACATTCGGTTATTAAACTTGATGTGTTTTTTTTTTACACCAAAATGCTGAAAGGTATATTTGTTATTAGTATTCAATTTACATGACATGTCACCCAATTTTTTTCTTTCTTTTTTTTGGCAGTAGTAACTCTGTTCCTAGAGAAATTGAAGGCATGTCGTATCATGCCTTTGTTGTTTATGTTAAGTTTTTCTCATATACTCTTTGCCAACATGGATTGGTTTAGGCCTGTTTGTGCAGGGACCCC
>JAOTRC010000003.1:7999381-8011122 GCA_027497675.1 Cyprinella lutrensis
ATTATTTTGGATGTGATTAATCGTGATTAATCGGTTGACAGCCCTACTTCTTACATATAACTTAAAGAATATAAGGATATAAATTAAACTGCACTTTTAATACTTCCAAATGAATAATATAAAAATTGTATATATTTGAAAATTTACAAAAGTATTTAAATTGATAATGTTACATTGAAACCATCTATTTTAACATTAGACATTCAATTTTTTTGTTAAATCCACTATTTATTACATTTATTTATTAGAACTGTCATATAGCCATACCGTATTTAATGCAATTACATCAGAAGTAACCAATTAAATTGCAGAAAAATTAAGAGTAATCTCTTACTTTAGTTTTCAGGGGAGAAAACTCCCCTCCCAACAGAGCTCATCTCAAAATGTCCATTAAGAACCCTAGGGTTCTTAATTCAATAAAAATAAAAATGCCAAAATGCCTCTAAATGTCTTAAATGACTGCATAATACTTTCATGTTCGACAGATTATTTTATATTTTTATATATATAGTGATAGTATAGTATGTTTATGAGCTCTTTTATTCATAAAATATAATTAAAAATGATCAAATTAGCAAAATTAGCTAATTAAAACAAAATCCATAATGGTCCCATGATGGCCACCGCTAATATCTGAACCCTCAAGCCTCTATGTAGAACCTTTTCTTCTAAGAGTGCATAAAGTGATTGATTCTAAAAGTACATCTTGCTTTTTACATGAACAGGCAAGTTCTTTGCATGGCATGATAAGTTGAGTTGTGTGAATACACAGATGCAGCTGCTGGCTAACAGTGAATGCTAAAGAAAGGTGCATGCAGTGCACACTGTGTACTTAAGGAGGTGTGATTGTTTGGTGGTATTTGATTGCCTAACTGTGCTCATACCAAAAAAAAAAAAAAAAAAAAAAGAAGAATCCTTGATGCAGCTCCATACTTTTCATTTATGCACCCCGGGACAACATTTAGTATAATTTAATCAATGAATTAATGCATCACTCAAGTCAACATCTGTGACTCACGATTCAATCATTTGTCAAACAGGATTCTTTAATGTGAAAATCTGATACCGCTTTCCCTGTTTGCTAAACACTGTTTGCTTATAAGTCCCTCTCCACACCCTATTTTCGCACAACTGTTACTTCTTAAGGCTAAAGTCTCAATGTTTAATCACCAAATAATGCATCAGTAATGTACCTGTTCTGTGCCATTCATCATTCGCAACACACATTGGTCTCTGTCAGAACAGGCCGACAACGAACCACCTGTAACTCTCCATAGCCTTGACAAAACAACCGTCAGGTCTCTTTTTCTCTAATAAATGTCTGACATATTGTCATTCTGCAAACAATAAAAAAAATCCTTTCAGTAAGTCACTGCACTCTCATAGAATAGACATTGTTTGGGATTTATTATG
Organism: Cyprinella lutrensis; assembly: GCA_027497675.1. Taxonomy (NCBI): domain Eukaryota; kingdom Metazoa; phylum Chordata; class Actinopteri; order Cypriniformes; family Leuciscidae; genus Cyprinella; species Cyprinella lutrensis. Next base: position 8,000,795 of record JAOTRC010000003.1, read on the forward strand.
CATTTCCAACAGAAACTAATTCGGCTTTTAACATTCACAGACACAGTCACTCTGAATATTTAGCAATGAAAGCAGTTGTGCAATACAAGCACAGCAAGATTTAAAAAGTTGAAAAAGAGGAAGCTATTGTATGCAGCTGTGAAGTCTTCTCTTTCAAGGGGAGGGCAATTGAAGAGTTTTACATATCAAGATGAAGTCACTCCACAGTAATGGTGCACACGTTTCCAAAGAGGTCAGAAGTAATAAATCATCGGGAAAAACTTACAGGCAATAAACATGATGATGACCTCCTCTCTGCTGTCACCTCATAATTTAAAGATTTATGTGGAAGGAACCCCTACTTTCGAATTCTTGCGAATAAAAGGATTTGCTGCTGTTCACACTGCTCATTTACATTTAATAGATAAGATCTCGGAGACAAACGAATGCACGTGCAATTAAAAAACGAACCCCTATTCTCCCCTCGAATTTTTTTAGTCTGTCCATCTGTTATTTTTGTATCAACCGAGATACTATACTTTGAAAATTTAGCAGTTTAATTTTAGTTAAAATTTTAGTGATTTTGTTTTAAGTTTTGGGCATTTCCATTTTAAAAATACATATATTTTATAGTTTCTATTGAGTTTCATCTTTTAGTTTGAGTTACTTTTAGAACTTCAAACTCAAGTAAATGAGAAAAAATGAGAAATTTAAATAAGTGAAATATATACATAGCTATATGTCAGAGGTCGCATGCCTCTGGAGCAACTAGGGGTTAAGTGTCTTTCTCATGGACACATTGGTGTCTCTCATCACAGTGGACCCGGGTCTCTCACACCAAAGGCATGTCTTATACACTGCGCCATCACCTAACATTTCAGTTAATGTTGATTTTATTGCTAAACTAACTCTGAAATAACCCTGATTTCTGACGCTTTAACTGTCTGTTTCAGTAGCATACGGTTTTTAGAAATGTGGCTGCATATATCCAAGTAAATCAAAAAGGGGTTGATTTGAGTTTGACAAATCAATAAAATGGCTACACCAGAAGTATCTTGAGCTTGTACAGCACCAGTCTGAGAACTTTGATATTCATTGCATTTATTATATTTTATATCCCCTCAAAAAAATTGAACTTTTTTCGACTTTCATGGAGGACAAAAGAGAAAAATTTGAAGAGTGAAATGTTGTTTACAAAAATTCCTCATAAGATTTTAAGAAAAATCACAAAGTATCAACGTGATACTTAAAAATTAAGTATTCAAGATGTTAAAATGACCCCAAAATAATATTTAGAGTTTCTGTCACACTGCCAAAGAACAGGCCAGTGTTAAATTATCACTGCCAGTGTTTACATAATCTGTGTGGATGATGAAAAGGCAAACACTGAGATATTAATTAATCACGCCACTCTTCAGAACAAAAAATATGCCAAAACAGCAACGATCAATTGGTTTTCATCCGTAAAATGTAATGAGATTAGATTTTGCGTCCGAATTTAATTGAAAAAAAAAAAGATTATTTTCTTGATGATTCAGGCTTTTGCAGTGAATTTAATTTTCATAAGTAAATAATGGTACATTTGCATACTGCAACATAATGCATGTGAAATGGGCAAATCAAATTGCATTGATATTGAGAAATTGTACTTACATTTTCCCATGTGCAGACTCTGTTTTTGATCTAAACTCAAATCAAAAACTCTGTAACAATCTAAACTCAAATCAAAAATTTATTACTTCCTGAGATCATCTCATAATTGTACAGCGGCCACTTGAGTGGGCTGCCTTTAAAAGCAACTGCATTCAAGTGATGTCACCACAAAGGGAAGCCGCTATCCTCATTAATTCAGTTTACCAGAATTTAAAGTTTCAGCACAAATTCTATGTCCACAACTGCTCTAGAACGAAAGCAGAGAGGGTTTTGGTAAACTGGTGAATTCCCCTTTTGTCTTTATCTCATGTGTTCCATCTGTGCAATCTGTTTTCTTAATGATGATCAGGAACAAAATTTACCAAAACTCTTATTATTATTATTATATATTATTATTATTATTATTAATATTATTTCAAATCCATGCCTGTGAATAAGTATTTTTCAAATTTATTTTCTTTTATTTCACCGATGTCTCTAGATTCCAATTATTTTGAAGATTACATTACATGCTCTATTGATAAATATGCCTTATTTTTGATGAATTTATATAACATGTATGATCTATATTAACTTTACTGATCTTTCTGGTTGACGAGTCCAAAATTAGGCTGCTGAGAATTGATGTACGCCATCTGAAACTGTCACGCTAGTCAATTTATTAGTTTTAAAGGAAACACCTGCACACGCTTTGAGCTTCATTGACCACTCAAGCCATGAAACTCATCATGTTCCTTTTCTCAGCTCAGTTCTTTCTATAATTACACAAACAATCACACATCTCAGCAACAAAAACAAGGAACAGCTTTTTATAACAAAATACATCTGCTTGGAATGTACTATAATGTAATCACTTCAAAATGCACAGCTCAAAAAAAGCTAACACTTAAAAAGAATTTCTTAAGGCCTTTTTTTAAAGTTCTCAGCTCCTCAATATTTGAAGCAGCCTCTGGAAAAGGCAAATCAGCGAGGAAAAAAGTCAAAAGCAAAAAAAATACTTACTTCACCCTTGTGTGAGAAGACAGATCTTCCTTCTAAATGAGAAACTAAGTGTAAATGACATACAACACAGTGCCAACGGTGAATGCATGAGAGCATTCTCTAATGCAAACTACAGTGTGGGCTCAATGCAAAAGAAGCAATTTTCAATAGGCCTCAGTGGACACGTTTTATATTTTTACGATCTCAACCTAGAGTCAATGAGGTCTGTCAGTTGAGGAAATAAGGTCTTGACCTTTAGAAATGTTGTCTGAACCTTTACAAACGTGTCTTTGCAGACGCTGTGTAAAATCACATATACCAGTTTATTTTTGAAAGTTGTGACTGAAGAGAAAGAGGAAGCGATGAAACCAGTACAGCTTTGCTTCAGGCAACTTGAACATCCTAGTTTACAAGTTCAGTTAGTTTAGGTTTTAGGTTCAGCTTCAATAAAGACGTGTCAAGCGTAACGGTGAAGGATGAAAAGTAAGAGGCTTATCCTTGCTCATCTTTCACCTGGAGCATCGCTGGAAAGCAGTAACAAGACGAGGGCAGGGGTCACTGTCATACACAACTTGCTGCTGTGTGTGTTTTAGTATGAGGGCAAATACCAGGGTCGGGAGTGATGGCCTCTGCCAAAGATGGATTGACGTTTTTCGTACAGTTGCACTGAAAGTGACCCCATATATGCGGGGTTAATTGTAACAGACAGAATGGTTAGTTCTAACAGACATATATATATATATATATATATATATACTTGAAAAGTTGTGTGGCTCCCTGTTTTCATTTCATTTATGGTTGTTTGGCAGCTTATTGTAACACTGCTATACAACTAACCCCGCTGTGTAAAAAATATTTTAAGCGCTAACAGATGAGTTGATGATGTGTTTCAAAATAGTGCTATGTTTTAGCCAATGACACAGCGATTAAGGCAATATAAAGTTTGATTTGGTGACGTATACACACCCAACTCAGGAACCGAAAATAACGTATGATGAAAAAAATAGACTTGCATGGTGGCAAAACACTCTTTGTCCAGTATCTTAAACTTAGGCCCACCACAAATCGGCGGTGTTCTGGCAGCGAGAGAAAAGAGTGGAAACACAACCTGACCCTACTTGACCCTGACTATCTACAGTAAAAGGTCTGTATCGCATTTAACCCCGCGTTAGGTTGTCACCTATGTTTTATTATCACCAAACCTTTTGGCACATACAGAGATGGGCATGAAAATATGGGCATGAAAACAAAACAGAACATTTTATCAGTTGAATAGATCAAAATGTATAAACTCTGAATGAAATACCGACTTTGCTGTGCAGAAGTATTAATATAAATACAGTATTTTGAAATGTGAAATTGGCCATTCAGTGAAGGATCACTATTAGGATGAACTCTATCTAGACCTATTCTTAATGTAAGAACGTTTTGGTCATCTATGCACCATTTCTATCTGGATGGATGGATGGATGGATGGATAGATAGATTTATGTTTTTAATGTAAACTTCTCCCTTTAAACACTTTGGTTCGTTCAAGAATCAAGAATCGTTTAAGCAATTTTATAGTATTTATTTGAAAGAATTAAAAGAGCAGTTTCGTTTCTATCCTTATTGTTCAACTGGTCGAGGTTGATATGGGATTTAGAAAGTATTAGAGTCATACAATACATTTTAGAGAGAAGAGTACAATCTAATTACATTGTAGCTAGTAAATAAATTACTTTTTAGAGTAACTTACTCAACACTGAATATAATCTATTCTATATCATAATCTAACATAATATGCTGATTTAGTACTAAAGAATCACTTCTTATTATTATCAATGTAGAAAACAGTTGTGCTGCTTAATATTTTTGTGCAATGCGGGATTCTTTGATAAATAGAGTTAATAAATAATTGTTGATAAGTTGATTAGACATACTGTACATACCTTTGCTGTCACTTAATAACTTTCTCTTCTGAAAAAAAAAAAAAAAATATATATATATATATGTTATGTCATCTGCCAACTAATCAAGCTTTGCATGATGATAGAAGCAAGATCTTTTCTTATTATTCACTGTGTGACACTAATTCACATAGTTTGTGGTTTCCATAGGCTACAGAATACTGTAAATGAATCAATAAAATATCAATTCCACTCCCTTTAAGGCGGAAAAAAGACATTCACAAAACAAACATCAGCATTTTTTTGCTTAAAAAAGTGAGTTTTTGGTTTCGCCTGCAGGCTAGAATGAAACCTTAGTGCATGTGCCAGGCGAGGCTACAGCCTGTGTGTACATGCCAATTCTCAGAGTGCCAGAGCAGGCAAGGGCCTGCTGAACAAACAAACCAACGCAACTCTGTCAACAAACTTAACAGATACATTAAGGAACAGACACCAAACATGGCCCTTGTCTCACGTGCGCTCTCCTGCCTCACATGCTCTGTCCCATGGTGGACACGGGCAGGGGACCCAAAACTAATCCCCAAAGTTTGACGAATGCATCTTATGTGTACTGAACTCAACTGAACTCAAGTATAGACATGACCTGTTGTGAAAAAAAAAAAATCGAGCCATTGATTAAGTCTCATATGGTGTATATTGCAGAACAAAGGGGCATGTAGTTGCACATGCTCGGGCTGCAGTAAAAGCTACATCTAAATAGATAAGTAACAAAAGCATAATACACAATACAACAATAGCCAAAAGTCTTTTATGACAAGACAAAAGGTCAAAGGATTCATTTGCAGCCACAAAGCCACACTGTAGATTCACTAGTGTAATGAGGGCTGGTTGGGAGGGATGGGTTAAGAGAGACTGAATGAGTGAGAACAACTGAACAAAAGGATGAAGACAGGAGCAGAGTGCAGCGCCTGAGGCGGCAGGACCAAATTCCTGTTGTCTTAAATGAATGAGATGATAAGCTTCCCTTACATACACCAGCAAGAACTTTGCAGGGAAATGCCAATATCAAGTTCTTGTTAAAAGCAAAGACATAACCATTCAATATGGTGGTAAATATGGCATTGAAGGGTCTAATTAAGTGCCAATTCTGAAAAGCTGACTTTGCTGTGAACAGGACTTACTCAATATTATGGTTGGGCAGGGTTTTTTTTCTAACCACATTTGGTTTCAACTTGCCATGGTAAAACACCTCAAGCTGTTATAGAGTTTAAATGCTGATAATAATATTCCTTACGATTTTTGAATCCCTTTCATCCCTTCTTGCATTTAAATGGGCAATTTAGCATTGAGAAATATAGCACGCAATATATGGCATCGTATTAAAATTTTCTTAACTTCCTCATTGTTTCAAACTTTTGGAAAAACATCGCAGAACTGGTTCAACATCACTGACCTCTGTGTCCTCGGTGAACTTTATATAAGTTAATCATCTTTTTATCGCAAATGGGACATCGTCAATCATTGGTAGACATTCATCTTCAGTTTTGTGTCTCTGAACAGATCTTGGTAAATTATTGCTCTTGGGTCATTTGTTCAACAGCTCTACACTAATTGCACGCGATGCGTTCACAAAAATAGTTGGAGGCAGACACTGAACTTGATGGCTTTTGAACATTTAGATGTGTTAAAGTCAAGAGTAAAAAAAAAAGATGAGTAAAAAAAAGATAGAAAGTGACTAATTACATGCATCCACATATTTACAAGAGTGAACATCAACTATATTAAAATGTTTTTTTTTATTTATTAATCATTAAGCATGTATTTAAAGGCTAGATTAAAATACACTTTTACTATTAATTCCTTCTGTTCTAATTTAAAGGTACACTATGTAACTTTTTTGTTCGAAATTAAAGCTGCAGTCCATAGTTTTCCCTCTATGTCGCCATCTCTGTTTGAAATCTGCAATTGCAGTCATTTGCGGAATCATCAACTTTACGCGAGTTGTACTTCAACACCCTCGACACAGCTCAGCGTGGATGAACACAATGTTTGAGGAGACTGTGAGGCTGTCGGTTTCCGCCGATGTCAAAACTGGTGTTCAGAATCACAGATTATTGTTTTGGAAGTATGACCAACATAATGGGCCCTGTTTTAGCAATCTGAAACGCAAGTAGCAAGCGCAAGTAACTTTGTAGGTGGGTCTTGGGCGCTGTTGCTATTTTACCGGCGGGATAAATGATTCTAGTTTAAAAGGGGTTGGTCTGAAGTAGCTTCATTATTCATAGGTGTGGTTTTGGGCGTAACGGAAACAAACCAATAAGAGCGTCATAACACTCTCAGAAAAAAAGGTAAGAAAGCTGTCACTGGGGCGGTACCTTTTCAAATGGTACACTTTTGTACCTAAAGGGTGCATATTGGTACCTTCATGGTACATATTTGTACCCTTTAGGTACAAAAGTGTACCTTTTGAAAAGGTACCGCCCCAGTGACAGCTTTCGTACCTTTCTTTCTGACAGTGTTGATTTAACTTAAAAAATCAAGTAACCTGGTTGCCTTAAACTTTTAAGTTCATTGAAATGGAAAAATTGAGTTAATACAAATGAAGGAGATTGAAACTCAAAATATTATGTTTTCTGAACTACATAAATTAAGTTGATTTGACAAATTAAAAAATGTTGTGATTAAAAATCATGAAAATATTTCTTTTACAGTGTAGTTGTGGAATTTTATTTTAAAAAAATAAGCCTATATTATATTTCTGATGCAGATACAGATACTAAAACAAAGTGTGTTACAACAACCTGTGATCTTCTTTGTATGTACTACAAGTCTTAAGTTATTAAGGGTTAGTCGCTGTAGTTGCACACCTGTGAATGTGATATATATCCAATATTAATTCGATACGATGTAATGTTGATTGTTGTTATTTTGCATGGACTAGTAGATTTGTGAGATTTGCATTGTGTATTTCAATGTCATTTAAACTGCACTTATCTCTTAATGAAACATTGCAGTCTATATTATTATAGAGAAACATAAAAAATGTATATTAAATATAAAAACACAAGTTTATCAAAAGCTTTGTTGCCAAACCTAATTTATTTAGTTTTGTCATTTATATAAAGTCTGTGTTTCTTCCACAGTCTATTAGGAAAGGGACTAAAAATGAGCTCAGACATGTAAGAAGCTCTAACACTCACCAGGGGGCGGAAGACACAAGGCTTTAATGAATGTTTAGACATGAATTGGATTAGGCTACCTCACATTCCATTGATATTGTTTGATGGTATGAAAATATTGATTGTAATTATTCAGGAAATTGCAGTTTGAATGGTGTTTGCCATTCCATCAGACCATTTTTATTTTGCCATGATTATTGATTGCTCCACTTTAATGATCAGATATCAAAATCAAAATGATCAAAACATTAACAATAGCACATAAAGTCATATTTAATAACTTTACATGAGATAAGTTTTACGTTTTATGCTATGCTTTCCTTACTTTTTCATTTGACAGCCTGTTTATCCAGGTGTGCTATCACTGTAAACCCAAATAAGTTGACTCAAAAAATGTAAGGCAGACCATGAGTCTCAATGTCCATATCCATCCTTAAACAGTACTGTATGTGAGATAAGAATAAGTGTGTCTCAAAGCATAGTATGTTGAAAAGAGTGTGCCAGAAGGCCCCGGATGGTCTACTATTTCTGGTGGATTTTCGGCGTGTAGATCTGTGCTCACAAGTGCTGCATTCTAGTCCACTTATAGGGGGCTTTTACGCTCGTTCAATATTATGAAACTGCAGTCTGAGCGAGTTTTGCTGCCCCCGCAGCATTGGTCTGGCTTCAAACTCAACTTGATTCTTTATCGAACCCTGGTGCGTTTGCGTACATATTCCGTCATCACAAACGTGCATGTGCCGCACGATAGAAAACAGAACACGGGTCAGTATTGTGTTTTTATTAATGTTCTGCTATTATGTGCAGTTGATTGAAAAATATACGTTTAGCTACTGTGCGTGAGTCCCATAAGGTGGCCCTCTGCTGCAGACGGTGGATTTCTGAACGTGTTGCCCTGATTCCAGGTGCGATGCAAGAAGTAAATCATCAACACTATCATCCCTTAAGTGTTTTATTTAACTGAGTACATCACAATAAGCTAAAACGCATGCGCAGGTAACGCTACGTCCTGAACAAGTGCACACCCGAGTCCGTGTTGCTTTCACTTGGGAGCAACCGAACTCAGACCACCTCCTCCAGGTAGTCTCGGGTTCGGGACCCCATTGTGTACCCAGGTCTGTCTGCAAACCGTGTCCCTTTTTGAACTTAACAGCCAGTGTGAAAGCACCCTTAGACATGCACCTGCCTCCATTTTGAAGTGTGTTCCATTTTTTGAAGTGGACGAGGGAAGTTTATATGGCTAGACCCTCGCTCTCTTGATTTTGACAGAGGGAGTGAGTCTACTTCGTATGGTAGACTGAGTAACTAAGTTACAGTTGAGGGACTTTTTGCTTTTTTTGCTTTTTTACCAAAAGTAGATACTGAAAAGAAGTAAATTTCCACATGACATTTCATTAGCTTGTAGACTAAGATATTATCAATCAGTAATATCCACAAGAAGTTTGTAATTTCCACAATTATCTCATAAAATAAGCGATAATCTTCTTATCTCAACTTTATCTCAACTGTACCCATACGTGGTAACTTACAGTTGAGATAGTACGATGAGACAGTTGAGATTTTTAATAATTTTTTAAAACATTTTTAATAATGTAAAGGTAACTAACCATTCATTGTAAATATAATAAAGAAATACAAATAAAGAAAATAACAATTGTGCAGCATGTTTGTTTATTCATCTAAATTCATTCATTTTATTTAAATTAGCACTGGCTAAAATGTATAAAACAGGAACAAGTGATTAAACAATATTTATTAATAATACACTGTTTAAATATCACAAATATCAAATTTTGTTTTCATGTACGTCCTATGCTGGCTAATTAAAAGGTTCAACCTGTTATCACGGCACTGAACAATTAAACAGTGTGTAACGTGATAGAACTCTATCGCGGTGTTTGTGTAACTCTAACTCTATTTGTGGTGATACCAGTTTTGTTTAACAGTCACATAAGGATAATAGGCTGTGGAGAGTCCGTGGTAAAGTAAATGTCATACCTTAGAAAAAAATAACTTTTACTGTTATCTTCGGATCGAAGATGCGTCCATTGTTCAAATTTCCCACAATCAAAGAGGACACTAATACGCATGTGCATAGCAAACATCACAAATTGTGCTTGCTATGGACGCAAGTTATTTAAGGTGTCTCAACTGTACACATGTCTCAACTCTACACAGTCTACCTCACATTCAGGCAGCTCCATATACCACAATGCAACACGACTGTGACATCAACACATATTGCATTTAATTTACTTCACCACAAACAACTCAGTAGGCTTGTTTGAGATGTGTCTTGCCTCGTCTGAATTATAGGTGAGAGTAGGGGGCTTCAGTGAGAGAAGGAGTGAAAAAAGCGCAGGCAAGACAGACCTTGCAGTGAGAGAACGGTCCCTTTGCATTGCTTAGCTAATACGCAGTGAGGAAACTCCTTTTCCTCTAAATATTAAAGCTTTCATTGAAAATCCAGTGTGTCTAGCTCGCTTATTGGCTGTGCTGTAGCAACTGCACATCTAATGGCCAAGCGCCTCTGAACGTTGACCAATCGACTGACTTGGCACCGAATACACAACGCATTCTCATCCTTTAACGTCATATAGAACGCTATATGCAAAAACGGCGCTATACTACGCACATGGCACCCGTT
>JAOTRC010000003.1:8023013-8036994 GCA_027497675.1 Cyprinella lutrensis
CCCCCCCCCCCCCCCCCCCCCCCCCCCCCCCCCCCCCCCCCCCCCCCATATTATACTTATTGCTACTATAAGACACATGTTCCAGTTACGTATACATCCTGATGCTGTTTGGAAAAAAAATAAAATAAACCAGTTATATTTGACTGCTGCTGTTTTTGTGTTTTTATGCAAGTTTATAGCAGTAACTTCTAACATCTTTCTCCTTAGCAAGTTTATGAGAGTTCACAAGAGACGACTGTTGTGGATTTTTAAATTTAAGCTCACTTGACTGGTTGATCTGGACACAGCTGGAGCAGAAGTGTTTCCCTAAATTATGACTCTGGTGTTGTGTGACTTTGATTATAACGTACAGGCGACTTTAACAATATTTTTCTGCTTTTGCATCCTTTTGGAGGCCTGAAAGTGGTGGTGTTTTAGTATACTGTTAAATTTGTTTGTTTAAAGCTTTTATTTTTTCTTATATTATCAGATTTAATTTAAGCTTAAGTTTGAATATTTTTGTACTTTTGTCATTTTTAGATTTTTTTAAAATACCATTTCGTTTTATTTCATTTGTTTAATTTAGTTGCCAAGGTAACATTTCTAATTTATTTTGAAGTTTAATGTTTTCATCAAATATTTATATATTTTATTTCATCTTTATATTAAGGAAAACTTTTTTTTCTTTTTTTCTTCTGTTTGAGTTTCACTGAAGATATGAATATGTAAATTTTTGGAATGAGATGAGGGTAAATAAATTATGACTTTCTCTTGTCAAATGATAAGAATCACTTATATTTGTGGCATTAGCAGCTTACTGTTGAAGGATGTGTGCGGGGTGACTAAACACATACTGTATGTGAAACTCTTTGAAGAAGAGGAGTTTCTTCTATCCCTTCGAGCACAGTCAGCTGGAAGGTAAATAGACTGCTGAGTGAAATGCCCTTTGCCTTGAGGGCCACAAGTTAACGCCTCTGAGCTTCTCACGCACACTCGTCTCAGCTTGCATTCCCCAACTATGTGTCAGAAGTCACATTCTGGAGCTCTGGAAAGGAGGCAGGTGTGATCCGCAAAAGACTTAGCCTACACTTAACTCAAGAGATTCCAGAAATAAAATGTAAAATTTCTAGAGAATAGTGTGCTTGAAATTAAGCATGAATAATGGGCCTATTATTTAATATATTAAAAAATAATCCACCATGATCAAATTCTCTGAAAATATTTACATCCTCCATTTTTCCCTCTTAGTAGGCTATTTTAGAGAGAGAGAGGGGAGGAGGGGTATTATTCAAAGATAATGTGAAAATATTGCTCAGCAAACTTGTTATGATTTTGCACAATGATTGGATGGTATCTTCAGATTTAAAGCGCGAAAGAGTGTCAAAATATCAATCAAAAATGTGTTTGGAATTCTTCCTCTCTCTCTTTTTTGTTTGGTTATACCATAGCCTAGAGACTCGTTGACTTAACACATTGCTTCAAACAAGCAAGGGAGGATTACACCACAATAAGAACTAATACATAATAATATATTTAGATATATCGTTTTGTAGCAACATGTTGCACCATCCATATAAAATAACAAAAAAGTAAAGAAAAAGAAGATAAAGGCCAACAGTAAACTTGCCAAATTCACACAAACACACACACGAACGCGCGTTTTAGAGATCTACGCACACTACGCAAAGTTGCGTAGGACCCCGCCTCCCCCTCGTGTCAAAGCGCGTCAAAGTTTACATCATCGATGAGAAAATTATGCGGAACTATCCCTCTGGTCACGAAAAGACAGGAACGTGTGTTCTCTCCTCTCCAAGTTTGATGTCAGCAAAGAACAGTAAAGTTAAGTTGATGTACTTCTCTCACTAGTCTGTCTATCTTGCCTGTTTGCTAATGGCGGGCACTTCAAGTTCCAGGGCTGTGTTTTGTGCCTGACAAAAAAAAAAAAAAAAAAAAACAAGAGAGAGAGAGAGAGAAATACAACTTTTTTTAAATAACTTTTGATAAACAAACAACTGTGTATGTTAATATACTGCAGCTCAGAAAAGATAAACCTATACCGCGGCCGCCTCGCGCTTTAACATTCGCGTGCACGAAATGAAACGCGCACTTTCCAGCAAAACATGTGCTTTTAAAACTAGACAATTATCATCTAGTAGTTGTCTCCTATTAGGTTAGTTACAACTCTGCCAAAAGCAACGTAGGCCTACATTGACTATTGTATTGATTTAGTTATAGGCTGTTGCATTTAAAATGTTGTTTGGCTGGGCAATATGTATGCAAATCCCTCAGTAAATATTAAATAATAACCACCAAGAGTCAAGTACCCTATTGCTTTTATCATGTAAAACACATGACATGCTATGCCTAGCCATTTGAGCTTTTATTCATTCACACGATGCAAATTTGATATCAATAATTTTGTATAGGCTTGGCTACTATTTAAAATGTGAATTCTTGATATTAAGAATGTACTTTTTCTAGTAGCCTAACACTGTCTATTACGTTTTCGTTAGGCCTTCTAGTTTAAAGAGGGAGGATGGGAGCACTGGGTGTCAAGTGTGACTGTGGTAATGTCAAATGGTTTACATGGCTCATGGTCATGGGTCATGGGTCAGTAGGAGGGCGCCCCTTAACAAAATTTTGCTTAGGTCCCCAGGGAGGTCGATCGGCTCTGAAATCCAGATTAGCTTTTGGATGTTATTAGACTAGTGACTTACAACCATGTAATATGAAAAAGAAAAAAAAATTGCGTGATATTTATGAGATCAGATCAAATTTTAGATAGATATCCATGGTAAATAAAAGTGTCACATAATTTCCCTTTAACTCTATGTTGTTCATAAACAATTGTAGGCTAAAACAATCAAGATAGCAACAGAGTCCGGGTCAAATCTGGCACACATTCGGCACTTGCTTCTGTGTCTGTGATCTAGGCTGAAAATAAACCAGCAAGGTTTCTCTCACTCAGACACTCACCACAGTAGCCTACAGGAATCCCGTTTCCTGCCGTTTAGTCTAGTTTATTCCTTTGATGCCATCGTGAGGACACATCACACATTACAACCAGCTACGCGTCTAATATGCTGTAGCCTAATAAGCTTATGGTGAACTCATAATTATTATGGGTTATTGTAATAATGAAAAGCTTGTTAAAAGAATACAGCGTTTCAATTTGATGTCAATTTTCTGCTCAAAAACAAACAAAAAAAAATGCATGCACATCAGCCTGAATATTGAAAATGTAAATAACACTAATTAATAAAACCAGGGCTATTTAATGACAATATAAAATACAATAAATGTCAATAAAGCTAGGTAACACTAATAAAGAGGAAAAGGCGGACTGCCGAATTTTTTTTAAATCCTCTAATCCAAAAGCTTTTCATTTCAAATACAGGCTAAAGAAATGTAAATATGTTAGTTCAAAATCTGTAAAATATACTTTTGTATTTTAAAAAGTATAAAATGTATTGGGGTAAAAAATTATTTTGGTCGTTTTCTAGTGTATTTTCATCAATCATTATCAGATATTTGCCTTTTAGTTGCTTGGAAAAAATACTGAAATGTTTTATTTTCAGTGATGTTTATTTGCTGATACTGTTCTTTGAACATTTATCAGTATACATATTCATTTATATCAGCACGTGTGAACAAGCAAAATAATTATTCATCACAATATTCATAAAATATTTAAGAATCATTTATTGACATTTGAATCAACCAAAAATAAGAATTACTGCACAATATAATTTGTATTTATTAATCAAGTGTCGGTAGATTCTGAAACACATTAGAACCTGCAGAAATTAATGCATTCAGATTTGCTACGCTTGTCGGTTTTCAGAGGCACAGTATACTACTGTAGTAATGTGCATCTGTTCAAAAATGTTGAAATTATTCAAATTCTTCTGAATTTTAAAGTCCTGTATCAAATGACAGTGATTGTTTTCCGCAAACCTGCATAAAAACAATCTATATCTCATACTGATTAAACATTATTTTAAAAAAAAAATCACATTTTTTAAAGCACTATGTTAATGAGAATAAAACAAATGGGCAAAATAAAAATTCGACATTATTGTCATAATGCACAAAAGCATTCATTTCTTATTTTGGGTCATGCAATAAATTGTAACCCAACATGCTTTTCGATGTATTAGACATGCATTCCATACCTGAGCCAAAAAAACAAACAAAAACAGTCATTAATATACTATAAACCTTGGTTTAAAATATATTTTAAAGCAATTTAAATATCATTGCAAACGCATTATTTCTCCTGTATTCTACATATAATTACATGAGATATTTCACAAATAAAGGAGAAATATAAGGAAATACATGAAATTTGAAAGCAAAAAAGGGCAGACAACAAAAAATTAGTGACATTTTACATTGCAGTGCTTTGCATTATTACAATATTAGTGAGAATTCCGACCATGTCGCTACATTATTACAATTTCTCATTATGTTGTGCTGTTGAGTAAGCATGACGTTTCATGATAAATAAAGAACGGAGCAAGCCTGTACAGAACATCTTATTTTGTACACTAAAACAATGCAATGTCCCATGTGAAATCTTGATGGGCAGCTTTTCATTAAATATATCGCTGTAAATTCAAATCCCAAGCAATGTCATTAGAATGTATTCAAGGCTATCGTCACAGTGCTTCAGATATTATGCTCTCAGTTCCATGAAACCATGCGGCTTTCGCTTTGGAAAAACAAAACCATGTTAATACATGAGCTCTTGAGGTTCACTGACTATTCGGAGCATAAAAACATGCTGTCAGAGCCTGGTATAAGTGAAATGCTGGTAAGAGACAAAGGTTTAGGCACTGGAATCCTCTTTTAAGCGCTGACTGCGAGCCTTGTAGACTTCAATCAGGAGATCTTTCACATACTGAATCTCTCTCTCTACAGATTCTGCTTTGTCCCGAAGTTCTCTGTTCCGCCCTTCCAAACCATGAAGCTCCTCCTCCAAACAGTCCTGCTCCGCCCTCTTACGCTGACGGTACCTATTGTTTTTATGGCAACATTTGTGGAATAAAATAGCATGGTTCAGCTTTTCTGCTCGTGTGATCCACAACAAAAAACATGCTTTCTTAATTGACTTCTTTTTATTAGCTCATGCAATCTTCATTTGACCAACTGACCAAGGCGACAACTTTTTTATTGTTTGTCCCCAGATTTAAAAAAATAAAAGAAATGGCTACAGTACCTGTGGGCAGCAGACTTGTTCTGGTCTCTCTTCTTTTGCTTGCGTTCTCCATGGTTTCTCTCCAAAGAACCTACTTTAACATCTGGTTTGAACACACACTGACTTTCCCGTGACCTTTGTAGTGGCTTCTGGACAGGCAACTCCAAAGAGGACTCAACACTGTCACCGGACAAACATTCAAAGCTTTGATCCCCAAGGCATTCATGGTGCAAGTAGTCATTGTTCTGGATTGTATCAACAGCCCCAGTTCTAATCGGCTGATCGATTTCATTCATGTAGCCGTGAAATGGCTCTAAATTGGCAGTAATCTGATGAAAGTAACACTCGGCTACGTCGGATTGTTTATACGGCGGACAGCCCTCGTTCTCGGCGCACTGCAAAATCGGCATGGCGATCCCGTCATGGCCGAGCATCTTCATCCCGTGGCTCTGGCCCTCTCTCCTGTGGTGGGGCTCCAGGGACCCACCGAGATCATAACTTCTCATCATCTCGGCTCGGTAAAACACGTCTTCCGTGAAGCAACTTTTCTCTTCTTCCTTCAACAGTAAAGCACATTCTCGAACCTTCTTTGCGCTGCCGTGGCTCTTTGCGAAGGATTTGTCGACAGAGCACTGGTCAAAAGCCAACTCTGCGTAACCTGAATGAGTCCCTTTGAAAGTCCACGTTTCTTTCTCAAACACCTCCACGTCTTTACATCCGTTTGCTGATATTCTTTGGCTATTGCAGTGTGTCCGAATGTAGCTGTAGGGGCTGGGTCTAGACATTTTCGGTCGGCTCATGGAGCCCCCGCAGAAGCCTCGTAGGTCGAGCTCTCCAGTCCCCAGGGACAGCAGCCTGGGATTTGTTTCAGGCTGGTTAACATTGTACGAAGCGCAGGGTAACTGATAGTATGACTGCGTGGCCATAGCTTGTAGGCTTTTGTCACACTTTTGCCATTTTTCCAATTTCATAGGTGTCGATTCGTACAGGTAATAATCCTCCAGTTGAGCCAGTTCTTCTTTAAGAAGAGTGGTCATAACCTCCAAGTCAGAGGGCATTTGGACGTCATGCTCCAGAGGTGAGGGTGGGATAGAGGAACCAGGAGAGGATTCTGTGGAAGATGAGTTTGGGTAAGCGTCAAAAGTTTTTGTCATCCAATCTGTTGAGAAAAAACAAGCATTATTTCAAAATACAGATGGAATATCTCAGCATATGCATGGTTGGAAATATAACACTGAACTACGCATGTCTACATCAGGCAAGTAGCGATAAAAAAAAAGATGAAACGATGTGGATCACCAAAATATTTGCTTTACTTACTGTACGCCATTAACACATACGCTGCAGTGCGGTTCCCACCAACAATCGGACAAAATAAAAGTGCCGTACTGCTTACCAATTTAGTCCTCCGTCTGTGCAGGCTCCTCCCTCCGCCTGTGATTGGCCTTCGTTAGCCAGTAGGAAAGAGGGAGCTCTTAAGCCGACTGTGCAAATGAGGGGAGTATTCCTGGGAATAATCAATGCCGCCACAATTTCGATTGAAATGGTGAATTGCGTAAAACGCATGGGAATCGTAGAAATGCCTCATACAGGAAAGAGATTTGAAAAACTGAAACCTGTATAAAAATAAATAAATAAAAAAAGCATGTAAAAAGCACTTGTTAATTCCGTTTTCCAGGTGTAGTGTCAAAAATTTTGAATAAAAACTAAGTCAAACATTTCATTAAATTTTTTCCAAATAAAAGATGCAGTTTCATAGACTATCATGAAAATGACTAATTTAAAAAAATATATTAAAGTTGAATTGACTGAATTGATAAGATAGAGTGCAATATTTTCTAATAGTTTAAATAATAATAATAAAATCTAAACATAATGAATATGACCTTTAGCTAGAGTTGTAATATGATGCCTCTAGTCAGGTACAGTGCCAAATGTAAAAAGGAGGCAAAAGTAAAGTCTTTTTATTAAAATATTAATTTCACAGTGATTTTATTTTTCAGTTTATAATTCAAATGCATGTTTCTACTGTAGAAATGAAAACTTAATTTTAAATTATAAAAGAGATATTACGATTTATAAATCCACTCAGAAACATCAAAAGTGCCTGAAAATAGAGCCTTACATAATATTGTTCAAAAAGAAGCTTATGAGCAGTACAGAAAATATGTTTAAAAAATAAGTTAAGTAATTTCTACATTTTTAAAAACAACTTCAAACAAAGCTGTCACAAATGTCATGATGAAAACTCATCTCTATAGATTTTTGCATGTTATTCTCTAGTTCAGAAACTCTGAAAACTAGTTAAACTGAGATATACACTTTCACAGGAAGTTGTAGCTCATATAAAAGTCTGAATGGAAGTTGACACTTACTCCATCGTGTTGATGTGGTCAGGTCTGAAGAGCTTCTGTGAGCGCAGGGAACCGCAGTGGAGATGCTCACGTTTTCAATTTAGCAGAACATTGTCTCACTCTTCTTCATTTGATGTCGAGACTGATCGGTCACACGATAAATCGTTCAAAAGTTTTGGAGAACAGAGGAGTATCACGTCAAACCAAACAGTAACCGCATCACACGTATTCGTATCCATCCGCCGCCTCGCCCCTCAGCGTAAAGTCCAATTCGAATTCAACGGGACAAGTTCAATCCGAACTTCAGCCTCGAGTCCACAAATCAGTCAGTAGAGCTATGCGATTTCCCTCTTGACCGCGAAGAAAGTCAGCATACGCGTTTTATAGCTGTTTCCTTTCCAAATATAGAGGGTAAGTAAATCCTGATGATATTTTAGTGGGTCCAGTTGGACAAAACCAGACTGGATGTATATCTAAGCACGAATCGAAGCACAGAGACCCATGTAAAGCACTATTTAACCACATGCGACGAGGAAGGACACTATATTACACTATGGAGATGTAACTCTTGTTGCAGCCCTGTTGCATCAGACCTGCTGGAATGTTGCCCGAG
The DNA here is from genome assembly GCA_027497675.1 of Cyprinella lutrensis. Taxonomy (NCBI): domain Eukaryota; kingdom Metazoa; phylum Chordata; class Actinopteri; order Cypriniformes; family Leuciscidae; genus Cyprinella; species Cyprinella lutrensis. The sequence goes on from JAOTRC010000003.1 coordinate 8,031,160, forward strand.
TTGAAACTTTGTTGCCACATTTGTCCTGATCCGTTTATGCTTTGGACATGTATAATGAGGTTTCATCTTTAAGACCATTGTTTGCTAAGGAGAGAAAAAAAGTCGAGACTTTTGCTGTAAAAACACTCATTAGCTTGTTTTGATTTGCACCACACTTCCATTTCTGTGACCGGGGCTAGTTGTCACACTGAGAAGTTGTCACAGTTGTATCTCAGTAACAACAGGATTTTGATTCACTAGTCCAATTACAAGTAGGTTATGTGTTGCTCTAGCTGTGGTTTTGTATGGTGGTTTTGAACATCAAAACAGTCTTAAGATTGTGTTAGTGTGTGGATGAATTTTGCCCTCCAAACTAAAATTATAATATTTTATTTATTCTGTAGGAGATATACATTCAGACAACTATAGAAAGAAGGTAAATATTAACGGGAATCTTATTAGGGCAAATAAAATAAAAAAAGGGGCCAGTTGTCACCTTTATTTTAAATCGATAGGCGAAGTATGTTGGGGTCAGTAAGATTTTAGGCTACATTTTTCAGAAAAATATTAATGTTTGTTGAACAAGGATGCATTGAATTAAACATTTGTAAAGTGATTATTATTATTATTTTTATTTTCAATAAATGCTTTTTATCGATCGTTAGGCTATTAAAGAATCATGAAAAATGATCATGGTGTCCACAAAAATATTAAGAACAAAATTTAGAAGAATTGTTACAGCAGCAAATCAGCAAATTAAAATGATTTCTGAAGGATTGTGACACTGAAGACTGGAGTAATAATGCTGAAAATTCAGCTTTGTCATCATAGGAATAAATTACATTTTGAAATATATTCAAGATAGAAAAAAGGCCTTCTAAAGTTTAATAATATTTTTGATCTATATATTTTGATCTATAGACCTATATATATATATATATATAGATCTTGAAATATAGGTAGAGTTCAAGAGCATAAGAGACATCTTGCAAAATTATTACAAAATGTTACTTACCTCACTTACTTAGACTAACTTGGTAGTGTACATATTTGTTTCCTTTAAAAATGTATTTCATGCGTTTTGCATTTCATAATTGTTTTACTGCACATTTTATTGAAAATTTTCTTATATATTGCAGGTTTTACTGTAACAACTTGCATCATGTGTATAATAATTTTTTTTCTTGGCTACTACCGGTGGAAAGGTTTTTGCGACTGTGAGGTTTGTGTTCATAAAGAAATTAACTCGGATTAAGAAATATTTATTGTAAAAAGGATCTCTTGCCCTATTATCTTTAACTCATTTCCACTGTCACAGTTTACAATAAAGACAAAAATGGATGGTTATGGTATTCTGATGCATTATGATCTGCATTAAATTTAGTTAAACTAATCTTTAAGTGGTGAAAAATTAGTAAATTTCTAAAGCATGATTTTTTAGATCACATATCTGACATTTCAGTTTTACTCCATTACCTTAAAACTCAGATACGACCTCATGCTTGGATTCATTGCACACTTCTCGCTGTGTGAAACTAATATAACTGACTGAACCTCCTCTTGTCCTGTTGCCAAGTCAAAATGAATACTGCGCTCTCTGTCTGCTTTTCTCACCCTCTTTAAGGTTTTTTGATCATCTTCAATTTTACAATGTTTTTTTATTGCAATGGATGATCTATCTATGCATGTATATGGATAAAGGTTATTAGTATGTTGAATATGTATTGTATATTGTAAAATATATGCATTATATAATCATGTGTTTTCTGAAAGAGAATGAGGTCACTCTCTGATGCCCACATCTATCAATGACACTCCACTGTAGTGCCTTTCACATTTGTCAGAGGAAAATCTTTTTTTGTTTGTTTTATTTTTTTAGCAACTTTTCCCATTTCTTATTTTATTTCATTCTTTGTGATTTGTCATCATAACAACATTTGCAGTGAGAATAGCTGTTGTGTGATATCCATCCTTGCTCCGCTGCCATGAAGACTCTGGTACATTGATAAAGGTTACACCATAATTTCATCACCAGCTTGCAAAGAATCCTGCCCCCATTAATGTTTTATGTTCTATCTGGGGTAACATTAGAAATGCACACATGGGTTGTAAGAAATTCTGTTGCTAAGGTGCCAGTTATACTCTTATATCTGTAATTAGTGGCAAATTATGATAATTTTTCTCTGTTTAAAATAGCATTTAAATAAGAGAATGCATCAAGGCTGAGTAATCAGTCTGTGAGATTTTGAGACCTGAAAGCGCTGTGGGAGTGTGGTCTCTTTTCCATAGGATTTACTCTATTTTGAAGGGTTTGATTTAGAAAATATGGGGTTTAAAATGATAATAGTTTGCTTATTGCTGTTTACTGTGATAACAGTCACACACAAATCAGAGATGAATTATTTTATTTCATCAGATCAGACATCTGCCATCACACTATTTTATTTAGTATGGAAGTCTGTCTTTGTACAGACAAAATCTATATACCAAGCCAAATGAGTGGCCGAAAAAAATGTTGCCAGGTTGTTCATTTTTTATTTTTGCCTTTTAGCTTTATATATAAAAGTAAAACCCTTTTCAAAAAATATTGACCTCTAAATAACACTTGATGCACTTTCATAGTTGCCACTGGAAGGAGCCATTTACAGACATACTAATCTTAATAAATTATGGTGTGTTCAATTGCTGTAAAACAAGGAAATTCTAGTACGTCATGCTCTCAAAAACTCGACTCAGGAGGCATTTCCCCCCCTTTATTCATATTCATACTATTTTACAATCATTTACTGTAGGCTACTTATTGTTTTATCTGAATTAGAGATATATTAAGAGTAATCTAATGCAGCTCATTCGTTAAGTTCTAATGGTAAAAGTTTCCCTGTTCCGTCTGATTTGTGTACTCAAATAATTTATAGTTTTATTTACTCTTTATTTACAATTATTTACTGAGTAATATTAATTAACAACATAATTAAGGTTAGGGTTTGGTTTAGGGTTATTTATGATTAAACATAAAATTCTCTTATTAGTAAGTACATGCAAGTTGTTTACTGTATAATGAACACTAATGATGTTTTATTTTTTTATAATAAAAAGTGCAATACAGTAATTTTTTACTTTTGAAAATTTAAAAAGACTACTTTTTGCATTTGATGTGCAAAATGCTAAACAAAAATGCAGCAAAGGTAGGGATTGACACTGTTCTTTGACAGTGTTCAGGCATGTAACCTACAAAACAAAGGTGAGGTAGGAGTGTGTTTGACAGCTCTTTGTTGTCACTTTTCAACAGATGACAGGTGCGAGGTCTATATGAAGCACCCTGGTTCTCTGAGCTGTACTTGTTTTCCATTATTTGCTGAATCCTTAAGAATCTATTCAGAATGACTTTCCACACCCATTCAGCATTGAGCTGTTAAGCTTAATCAATTAGCTTTCCTTCAAAAACCAAAAGACAAAACAATGGATATTGTTTGAAATGGATATTGAAATTGAAGTTTATAAAAAATATGTTATTTGCATTTTAAATGACAACACAACTGCAGAGAGTGCTCTAGTCACAGCTAAATACTTATATATTTAATAATAATAGTATATTTTTGTTTTATAACATTTTAGAAGCTTTCTGTGGAAGTTTGACGAAATAAATATTGCTAAACATTCACATTAGTCATTTTTTCTTTTAATTCTGCTTGAATCTTATTTAAACTACTCTGTAATTTAATGACTGAACACACACACACCCACATACTCATTGTGGGGAATCTCTAGGCGTAATGATGTTTAAGTGCACAAACTGTATATTCTATTCCCTAATCCTGAAACTACCCATCACAGAAAACGTTCTGCCTTTATATGTTTTCAAAAAAAAAAAAAAAAAAAATTAAAATGTTTAATAATTCATTTCTCTCATGGGGGCTGCTGGCTGGTCCCCACAAGGTGATTTTGTGTTTTACTATCCTTTTACTATTCTATAATACAAACCAAACCTACACGCACGTAATGTTGTGTCTTCACAAATGCTTTGGTACCTCGGTTGTAGCAAGTGGTTATTTCAGTCAAAGTTGCTCTTCTATCCGCTTGAATCAGTCAGCCCATTCTCCTCAGACCTCTAACATCAACAAGGCATTTTCGCCCACGGGACTGCCGCATACTGGATGTTTGTCCCTTTTCACACCATTCTTTGTAAACCCTAGAAATAATTGTGTGTGAAAATCCCAGTAACTGAGCAGATTGTGAAATACTCAGACCAGCCCATCTGGCTCCAACAACCACGCCACGCTCAAAATAGCTTCAATCACCTTTCTTTCCCATTCTGACATTCAGTTTGGAGTTCAGGAGATTGTCTAGACCAAGACCACACCCCTAAATTCATTGAAACAACTGCCATGTGATTGGTTGAAAAAATGACAATCCGGAATCTGCGAGGTCCAAATGATTTTATATGCCTGCTTGATTACAAAAGATCAGTCCAAGCAAAATTTTTTTGCGTCATAGTTAGTGGTATATGAATTTACCCCTCCACTGTTTCCCTTCAGCTCCTCCTCTGACTCCATTCTGCTCCTTGGATTCGCCTTGGCCCTTCCTGTCTCCAGTTCCTCCTCAGCAGAAGGATCCCATGGCTCCGCCTCCAGCCACCAAGCCCATCACTCCACCTCGGCTCCTTCCTCCCTCAGGTCCACCTGGGACCATGCCCCTTGCGTCTGGTCCTGGTCAGACGTCGCTCTACTTATGCCACGGACTTCCGGGTCTCCAGATGCACCTTCACCCTCCACCCCTTTAGCTCCATCGGACTCTGCCTTCCCTCCGGCTCCAGCTTGGTCCTACTGGCTCTGCCTCAGTCGCCTGGACTTTCAGTGTCGTGTGGTCCCATCAGCTCTCCTTCTTCACCTGGGTTTCCATCGGCTTTGTCTCAGTCAGTCCCTCCCCTGATGTCATCAGTCACCATGGCTCCTCCCTCCCACAACTCGTCCTGTATGGTCTTGTACGTTCTGTTCTGTTTACTTACCTTTTATTCCCTTAGTTACTGATTATGTTCACCTGTTGTTCATTTAGTTACCTCATTACTCCCTGTGTATTTATGCCCTCCATTTCCTCAGTTCATTGTTGCTGTTGATGTTTAGTGTGGTTGTGCTATTTTGGTTCCCTGTGATTCTCTGGTGTTTTACATAATGGATCTGATATTATTAAATTATTGTGTTTTTTTATTCTTTGTGCACTTCATTACAGCCACCACATGTGATACTCATGGGGACCAAAAAATTGATTTTGTACATTGCCATCTTTGTGGGGATAACATCTGTGACCCCATAACACAGGGTTTACCAGGACCACACAATCACACACACACACTCACGCACAATTTTGACAGTTCAGCACATATCCTTAATAAGGGAGCCATGGCACAGCAGCTTCTTGGTGATGCAATTGTTACAAAACAAATTTAAAATTTAACAATGTTGGAATACACCAAAATCACCAAATATTCTGTAATTAAATGACCTAAAGTGAACCTGTGAATTATGAATTGTACAACATGATTATATTTTGGCTGTATTTTATTTGTAGTCCTTACTTAAGTTTGCATTTGGTTTACAATGAACAGATCTGCTTAGATTATTCAACCACTCGATAATAATGTAAATCTTCATTAATATTTGTGTGGTCGAGATTAAAAGGTTAAATCGGTAAGACTTTAGAATACGGTTCCGTCGTTAATGAATAAACTACAGTAAACAATACACAAGGTTGTTTACATTATCAATTTGTAATAGATTTGGGAAAGCTGTTAATAATTGGCCTATGCTGTCTATTTATCAACTGAATAATTGTAATTTTTTATGTATGTCTCCTAATATA
>JAOTRC010000003.1:8080168-8094828 GCA_027497675.1 Cyprinella lutrensis
ATGTTTTCATCAAAAACCTTAATTTCTTTTTGACTGAAGAAAGAATGACATGGACATCTTGGATGACATGGGGGTGACTAAATTATCAGCAAAAGTTTTTTTTTTTTTTAAAGTGAACTACTCCTTTAAAAATGTATTCTCTGTTTCATTAGAGAATTATGTAGAAACCACATCTTTTAAAGTAATAGTGAAAAAAACAAAAATTAACTTGATAGAATAAAATAAAATGCTTTGATATATAAATTATATACTAACTGCAAAAAAAGTTAACAAATTCAGCTTTTGACTAGCAGTGCAGCTTTCAAAAGTGCATGAATTATCTATACTATTTATTTATAGATTACCACTGATATCATCTTCCAATCCATGCACAGTTAATCTCATACATAAGTCTAAAGAATGCCATCAGCGAAGAAAACAAAACATTAGGGGCAAAAGAACATTTGAACACTGTCAAGCCCATTCCAATGGGGGGAGGAAGTGCACAAAATGTTGGGTTAGAATCGAGGAGGATGATTATGATGAACGGCAGTCCAATGCTACTACCTGTGGGACCGTCCGTACTGGAAGAGGACGCAAACATGGAGGGAAAGAATTCTGTTTGAGGGCAAGGTTAAAACAAAACCAAAGAAGAGAACAAAAGAAGAGATGGATAAATTGGCATCCCATGGTCAATATGAATATGAGGGGAAGAAAATCATGGTGGAAATTTAAAAAAAAAAGCATGCGGGTTTGGAACAACATGAAGGTGAGTAAATAATGATATTTTCAGGTTGAAGTGTTTCTTGAAGTTTGACGGCTCATCAGTTGTTTGTGTTGATTTTACAACCATCAGCTGTCAAGCTGTTGTTCTCATTACCTTTCTGCTGAAGAGCCAGCTGCCTCTTAGTCTCAATGTCCTGCAGGGTGGCTGCCAGGTTGCGTGGGAGACTCCCAGTGCTGTTGGCAACCATCAGAGGACTCTGGGTAAACAAAACAAACAATTATTTCCGCCAGCATATTTAACAATAAGGAGGGGACTAAATTGCCACATTAAATGATGCAAGAGATTCTGATAACTGGGGAGTAAATGCACTATTTACCCTGGCTTGAGTGTTGCGTCCCAGCGTAGCCGTAGTGTAAGTAGGGGACAGACCAGCGCTGATTTTCGGTCTCGGTGACGATTGGCTGGTATCACTGTCCAGTCGAGAGCGGTACACCTGAAGGGCCAGAAAAACTGGACGTAAGTTGAAGTGATGCTTTTTTAAGATACCAAACAGAGTAAATGTGTAGTTCAACACAAAATTCAGTCTTCATTCACTCATTGCAAGTTTGAATGTAAGATTTAACAAGACAAACAATTCGTTATATGGTTTAAGTATTATATAGCACACATATTGCAAAAATTGAACTACTGTAGAATAAATGAAGTGAACTACACCTTTAAAATTAGATCTTTTTTATATCAACAACATTATTAAAATGATAAACAGGACTGCTTTTTTAAATACTTTTTATAAGAAATGCATTGTTTTATTCAGGAAAAATGCATTAAATGAATCAAGTGACGGCATAGACATTTCAAAGGTTACAAAAGATTTTTAAGATATTATATTTATATTGAAATCCTCAAAACAAAAGTAGGCTATGACAAGCGGCACAACTTTATTCAACATTGATAATAATAAGAAATGTTTCTTGAGCAGCAAATCAGCATATTTCTGAAGGATCATGTGACACTGACGACTGAAGTAATGATGCTGAAAATACAGCTTAGCCATCATAGGAATAAATTATATATAAAAATATAAAACAGTTATTTTAAATTGTAATATTTAATATTACATTTCGATTACACAATATTAATGTTTTCACGGTATTTTGGATCAAATAAATCCAGCTTTTAAACATTAAACATTTTAACAGTAGAGTATAGTTTGACACACTTCACTGAACAATCAACTAACAAAATGCATGACCAGTAAAAAGTCTTATTTGTAATTTATTTTTTTTTAATTCTCTCATCATTCACTAACTCTCATATCTTTAAAAACATGGGGTGCGTTTCCGGCACACCGGCATAACTCGCTGCTTAACCACAATGGCTTGACTTAACCACATGTAACTTGACTCTTTCCCGAAATCATTATAATTCATTCCACATCCGTCATTTAATTGGCTAGTTAATATGAGGTCAAGCGGGCAGTGGAGTAAAAACGTCTGCTAGTTAATTAGCTCGAGATCAAATTAATGTTTGATTATTGCTGTAAACAGTGACCATGGCATCTGAAATCTGCTTTGCAATCTTTGTTCTCCATTGTTTTGCTTTATTTCCAGATCAATAACGTTCCCTCTTACATCACTCATAAACATCTTTGTGCTGTTTGTGAATGTTCGTTGGAACTATGGTTTCGGGAAACACAAAATCATTGGATTACGCTGATAACAACATGGTTGGCTAACAATGTTGTTAGGAAACGTACTCCAGAATTATGTTTTTTTTTTAATTCACAAAGGGAGTTATTAAGCAGAATGTTCAAGCTGCTCTTTTCCTTACAATCATAGTGAATGGTGATCAAATCTGTCAAGCAAGATTTTAAAAGCATAATGACTAAACATTCAGTCTGTTCCTCAAAGTGATTACATAGTGTGAGACAATTTTTATGTTTTGTCCTTTTTGAATCTTTATTGCTTTTGGTCCCCAACACTCTCATTGCAATAGAAGAGAGCAGCTCGGACATTCTGCTAAACTTCTCCCAATGTGTTCCATTGAAGAAATGTTCAGGTTTTTAACACAAGGGTTTGTAAAAATAAATAAATAATCAACATTATAGTACAGGGGTCCCCAATCCTGTTCTTGGAGATTTACCTTCCTGCCGTTCAGATCCAAGCCTGATCCAACACACCTGTCTATTATTATTAGCAAAGCCACTTGAAGGCAAGCCTGCAACCTTAGCCAAAAAAGCATGACGCCTGCTAACATTGTGGCATGCAGGGAAGGAGACAAGAGGCTGTTTTTTAAAAACATGTCAAGAGGAGAGGCTTCACTAGGTTGAATTAATTGCAAATCGACAGCCCATCTGCTAATTTTCAACATGTTTGTTCTTAAACATTCATTTTGGATTGGTCTATTTTTAGAGTTTACACCAAAAAAAAGAAGCTATTTTATAAGATAAGTCACAGAGAATTCTGCTAGGGTACTTCTCATTCATTTCTATGGTATCCACAAATATTGACTGATTGTCACACGAAATTCAATGTCATGTGATTGGTTATCAACTTGGATTACCAACTAATTTGGTAATCCAAGTTAGCCGTAATGCTTTCTCCAATGGTAGAGCCATGGACCATCATATCTCCCAATAATAAGACAATCTCTGTCCTGAAGATCATAATTAGCAGGTTTAGTTGTTTAATCAAGGTTGGAGCTGAACGTTGCAGGAGAGTAAATCTACAGGAACAGGAGCAATAGTGCCAACCCCAACAACAGAAGATGGCAGAAAACCTTGAGATGATGAACAGCCAAAACCCAAAACGAACAAAATAACATGGAACTCACAAAAAAAACCTTACTTGGACATATAGTGAGGCCTATGAAGATGAAAATGTGGAAGAAGAGCAGAAGAAGGTGAATGACAGCTGAGCTTTTGGCTGTTACCTGCGCAGGCTTGCGTGATGACAAAGCTTTAGCCGGGAGGGGAGGAGGGCAGAGCTGGTTTACATCTCCAGCTGCCATAACCTCCTGGTAACAGCGATCTAAATCTAGAGCAGGCATCTGAGGCCTTCCCCAGTCCGACTGACGCTTTACACACGCAGCACATCCATTAGTATGAGTCACAGAGCATGAGCAGGAGAGAGAAAGGTGGGAGGGTGGAATGCCAGAGAGAGAAAGAGAAGAGTGTTAATGAGCAACTGAATGATTTATACAATGACAGAATGACACAGGTAGTTGGTGTACCCAGCTCTAGGAGTCAAACAAGAGAGAACAGAGGAGAAAAGACACACCTCAAAGGAGAGATTAAGGGAGGAGCCATGAGGGGAGGGGAGGCAGGAGAAGGCGGAGTCTGCGAGAGAAGGATGAAGTAATTGGATGGGTGAGGTAGGGGAAGACTCCACCTTCGGCATCCCATAGATCTGGTTTAATTGGCCCACGGTCACATACTCCTGAAATTCAGGAGTGACAAACGGACACAGGCAGGAGGAAAAAACAGGAAGAGGCAGAGCAGGAAAGAGAAGACAACGTGTTATGGAGAGTTTAGCATCTGTAAAGAATGTAAGTAACTAGAATACATGATTAACAAAGTTATTCAGTTCCCTATTTCTCAATACATAAACATCATCCGTTATACTGAGTCCCAACCAGCTGCAACACGCCAAATTTCTAGTGGTGGGTTGTTCTCAGTGAAAATAAAATCAGCTAATCAGAACATTTTTGATGTTTAATATGCAGTTATGTGGAGTGAAATTTCAATTAATGAGATTTCACTATGGGCAGAACTATCGAACAGCGTGAAAGAAAAAGAAAAGTGAATGACAAAATGCAGCTGGTTAGGACAAAACCTAACATCTAAGAGATCACCGTATAGCAACATGCCTAAAGATTGATCAGATACTTGGTCATTCTATAAAGCAGCTGCCATTTATGTCCCTTTATTTATCTGTTTCCAACTTGCAAATTTTAATGAAAGCAAAATATATTCTAACGTTATTATTTATATGCATGTATTTTCCTTGAAATTGTATGAAAATAATATCCAAACCAGTGTTAATGTAGTATTATTTAGATACTATTATAGTTAACTATACTATATTTTCACTATTATATTATTCATAGTAATTGTACTTAATTTTGTAATTCTGTAATTGAGAATGTCATTTTCATTAGTTTCTTTTTTAAAACATCACCGTTTATGTTAATTTTATTTTGAGTTTTTTAGTTCAGTTTGTAATTAGATGTCAAGAAAACAATTTTGAAATTTTGCAGCAAAACTTGACTTTAATTTTGCTCCAAAGAATATGTGTCATTTATTTTATTTCTGCTTTATTTTAATTAACAAAAATGTTTTTAATAGTTAAGGACAATAATCTGAATTTATATTGCATTAAAATACGATATATTCGCTTTATATAGCTTCAGATGGCGTGGTGTAATTTTTTGAACACTTAAACACATTATTGGTCAGAATGTTAATGATAAATGATCTTCTCAAAATGGAAAGAGCACCCGATTCAAAGCATGATCCTACTATAATGCTTGGTGATGGTCATGTATATGATATATAGCAGCATCTACAACACAAAAAGGGAAAGGGGAAAAGCTGAAAAGAGAGAAGCAGAAAGAAGAAAGCAGCTATGATACCTCGCGGGGGGCAGTTACAGCTGGGTCAAGGGCAAGCGAGAGGCCATGTGAGGAAGCGTTGGCGAGCTGGATGTCATGGCAATCACTCCCATACATCTTATAAACATCCGACAGCTTCAAGTACTCCTGAGACACGTTAACAGCCAAACCATTAACGCAGGACAGAAGTTCAGCTGTCAGTTTATTCACATCCAAACCCCATAAGAGCAGTTCCGTCATATTCATACACCTACAGTGACACTAACAACTAACAATGTCATGCCTCCATCTAACTCTTAAGATTTACAAATTACAAGTTAGCCTACCTACAGATTCAAAATTGTTTGAAAATGACACTTTGAGTTAACTCAGTTTACTGCAAACTCTTAACAAAAAGTAGCTAACAGATTTCTAAGTGCGTTGGCTACACACAACAATCAACCCCCATTCAAATCTTCCAATGAAGTGTGATTTGCCTTTGCCTCCAAACTTGAGATCCCAACAAGTCAAGTGTTCTCAATAATGCAACACAAATTGAGATATTTTTTGTACTGCCATGTTCTCAAAGCACGTATTAGTCAGTATTGGCAGTTTTAATTGCACCAGGCTGCATGCACTGACTGTTAGTTTAGTTACCTCCTGAGGCATGATGGGATATGAGTGGAATGAGGATGCATGAAAGGGGGAGGAGGAGGAGTAGGGCTGGTCATCGTCTAAAAGGTCAGCCTCGCTGATGTGAAGCACATCCTGGGCGGAGGTTTATAAGTCAAACAATATCCTGAGTCTAAAAGATTTCATTTCCTGTTTTGCTAACCCAATTATTACGGTTTGGGCACATGGGATCCATATGCTATCAGGAACATATGGCTAAAAAGCTGAACCTTATAGCTTTCCTAGCTCAAGAAACCCAAACTACATAGTTCACTAAGGTGAATTGCAACAGGCAGGTCTTGCAAAGAAACACACATGGTGGGATCATACACAGGAATATCTCAACAACATTTTGAAGATATGTTAACCATCAAATTAATTCTTATTTCAAGCAGAGGAGCAGATATTCAGCAGTTATTTATTCTAGCCTTGTGTAACAAACACACCAAGCATTTTATGATTACAATCCTGCTTACCTCCTTTATAGTGTTTGAGCTTTTGGGGAACGTCTTTCCACCAGTTAGGCTCAGGTATCTTTTCTCCAGACTGGCCAGCCTTTCCTTTTCCTAAAACACAGATTCCAAGTCAATCAGTTAACAAAAGGTACCACAGAGCAGCATATTAAATCAGCATATTAAAATGATTTATGGAAGATCATGTGAAACTGATTTCCATTTCACAAGGGTAGATAGAGAGTAGCTTTTGTTGAAATTTGGTGCTAGTCCTCACCCCTAAGTGTTCTTAAATTGGGGAAGAGCATTAAAAGTGTACATTAAAATTAATTTCCATTTCCTGTACCTTCTGTAGCAGCTGCAAGGTGGTACTTCTGTCCTTGACCAGCCTCTCACACTCCTGAGCAGCTTGTATTCCCAGCTGACTGGCCTGGCTTTCCAACGCTGCAACCTTGTCCTGGAAGCACCAATTTGGACAAGAGTTTGAGATGCTCTTGGTGGTTCCATGCATTGTTATATGCGTGTGTGCATACTATTTACCTTTCTTTTGGCGACACTGCTGTGGTACTGGGCTCTGTCCTGCAGCAGCTGCTGGCTGATGGTCTCACGCTCCTCCTCTAGACTGCTCTCCCTCTCTAACTGCTGGAACTCCAGGTCCTCAAACTGCTTTGTCGCAGCCTCAAGAGTCTCAGCTTCCTACACACACATGCATCCAAGCATGGGGTCAAACAAGCAATCAAAGCATGACATTAACGACAGCACTGAGCAACTTCCGCAGCAGCCAAGCTGGGTCAGTTTAAAGGGATGAAAATTCTGACATCACTTACTCAGCTTTTTTTCTTCTGTTGAACACAAAAGAAGATATTTAAAAAAAGACATTTCATGGAAGCCATTGACATCCATACAAGAAAAACATATACTATAGAAGTCAATGAGTGCGGTCAACTGTCTGGTTACTAACATTCTTTAAAATAACTTATTTTGTGTTTAACAGAAGAAAAAACTCATACAGGTTTGGAAGAACAAAAGGGTGAGTAAGCGATGACAAAATTAAATTTTTTGGGGGGGTGAACTATCCCTTTAGGAAGCCACTGGGAGGAACTGATTGGAACGTTATGCTACGGGGATGTCAATCTTATATAGCCCATCTAATTATTAATTATTTTATTCAAAATATGAATTCATTTTATATGAAATATAAAGAATATTTCTACACATTATATATGCTTTACATGTATATTGAATTTCAAAGGCTTTCTGCAGTAACTTCAGGGATTCCCAGGGGTCCAGTTGAAAAACTTTGTGCCACACACAGATCTATGTGGAATAATACACTCTTCCAGAATCCTTCAACATCTATCATATCATATTACATCCAACTGAAATACAAGTACATCAAATAAAATTTAAAGATTATGGAAAATGAGGAATATCTATGAGACTTCTTCCTTCAGAACATAAACGAATCTCATGAAAGGCAACAAAATCTGTTTATAATGTGGGGAAAGTCTTGTCATTTCTATATACAAATCTCAAGGACATTGGCAAGCCCTTGCTGTCAATTCATCACAGCGTTTCTGACATTGTAAAGCTTGAATGCTCAGTGTGCAAATGACATCTCTTCTCTCTCGTGCAACCCTTGGGATATTTCCGTTTGCAAAAAGGGCTAGTCATCAAAACCACTGCCCAAGCACTGTCAGAAGAGATTCCTTTACTCATGCTAATGAAAAGGAAAATAATAGATGTGACATTTCTTCATATTTCAAACAAAAATGTCCTGCTTTGAATTTTGAAAGTATAATCTGTGTGGTATATAAAGAGAGAAGTGCATGATTTTCTCCAAGACAAGTTTAGCGCTACCACCCTAAGCAATTCAAAAGATTGGATTGGTCATGTCAATCACAGTGCTGCTGAATGCCTACATCACACTGAAACAAATCCATTATTTTTCTGAAATCTGAACTCGCTTTGACAGATGACTGCGTGATTGCATTGACCAATGAAATCATCTGTGGGGCGGATTTTGCGCTTAACTGGGGGAAAAAATCATGTGAGAGAAGTGAGAGGTGTCAAAACAACACTATAGCACTATGTTAGTTTCTGCATTAATAGATTAGTACAAAGTTAAATGGTATTATTACTTTGAAACCAGACAGTAGCATTAATAAACCTCAATAATACACCCCAAAGCATGCAAAGTTCTCAACATTTGATTTCACCACTGAACACGAGTTTATTTCCAATAAAAAAAAAAATCAAAAAAAAAAATCTAGACCCTTTCTTCAGAGCACTAAACTAAAGCAGACAAGATTTAAACATGGTGTTCCCAGTGACAATAATTTGTAATAATAATAAACATGGAATAATATTTCTGCTGGGATCATCATGATGGATTTGGTGCATAGACAGCCCAATAGAACTTAGTTGTGTATCTGGAAGGTGGGGTTTATGAAGCCAGGGTTGTGGGGCGGAAGCAGTTGGTAAAGATGTTCCTGACAGTCACTGACCCTCTTGAGTTGTTCCTGTAACTGCTCCCTCAGAGACTCAGGGCAGTTATGGAGCTGGCTCTTCAACTCATTGTACCCATCCTGAAGCCTCTCCAGGGCTTCCCGCTCCACGTCAACATTAGCCCTCTCCTAGAAAGAAAACACACCATCCGGGAAGGGGAGAGAAAGAGAACACAGCTCAAATCCACGCCATGCAGAAGCGTCCGAGGTTAGAGGTCACAACAGAGTGGGTGGAGCCAGAAAGGATGAACACTAAGCCTTATAAAACACTATGAACTACATGACGCTGGACTTTAG
Organism: Cyprinella lutrensis; assembly: GCA_027497675.1. NCBI lineage: Eukaryota > Metazoa > Chordata > Actinopteri > Cypriniformes > Leuciscidae > Cyprinella > Cyprinella lutrensis. The sequence continues at coordinate 8,089,393 of JAOTRC010000003.1, forward strand.
GCCGTCTACAGGGCCAAACAGACTTCTGTTCTCAGGCATTTCTTGATCAAAGATTTCAGATGTAATGAATTTCTGCAGGTATGTGCTGTTATTATGCCATACCAAAGGGCAGGAAATAGCTGGCTAGTTTGAAGCTGGCTTTTTTCCCTTTCTTTTATCATAAAAAGAAAGATTTGCAATAGCATGATACTTGATACTTCATGTATATATATTTTTTAAAAGTTAGTCCTTGAGATAGTTCCATGTCTACATATGCTGAGATGCTACATATGCTCTAATGCACATTGAATTCATGCAATTGTGCTCTCTTCCAGACCAAAATGAGCACAATTAAAGCATGTAAAAAAAAATCAATATATCAAAGCACAGACAGAACAACATTCTGTTTAAAGAAAAGCCATTTAAAAAGGTTTATAGGGGAATTATCCATGTTTACACGAACACTGCACAGATCGATTGCGGTCAAGATCAATCTAGTACAAATTACAGCCGGTCAATGACTGGTAACATGAGCTTTGGTGGCAGCCATCCCCACGGGGAGAAATGGGTTTAAACTCAAAGCAAACAAATTTATAAATAAGGCCGGAATGGACAATGGACTAATACAAATTGATGCAGAATCTTTGAATAAACTCTTTATCTTTTTATATCAAGAGAAATTCTTAGTTCACCCAATAATGGAAATTGTTTGCTCGCCCTCATGTCATTTCAAACCCATTTGTGCTTTTTTTCCCTTCTGTGGAAAACAAAAGGAGAATTTTTCAACTGGTTTGTTCAAAAATTAGCCTGAATCACCTTTAAATACAACTAACAACTCTAAATTAGAGATAAAATTTTGGCCTGTCTGTCTGTTAAACAAACCGACCATATTACTTGGGATATACCTTTTTTTAAACTTGAGCTTCTGTCCCCATTCACTGGAATAATAATAATAAAAAGAACTTTGTTCAAAATTTCCTTTTGCGTTCCACAGACAGAAAGTCATACAAAAGTCATATTGACTGAATTAAACATTTTTGGGTGAACTATCACTTTAAGCATTTCTCCAAGAGCCTAATACTTGGCAGACTTGAAAAAAATACTAAAATACCCAGAGAAACCCAGAACAAGATGAATGGAAGAAATAAAGGCTGGATTTCCAAAACATGCAGGAAAAGGCTTTCTAAAAGACAAACATTGTCAGTCACCAAGTCTCGCACCACTGGAGCTATTGTCCCTCAAAGCCAGTGCGCTAATCCCAAAGCCTGAGTTTGCGCTAAGCTAAACAGTTTTGAACTCGAGGGGGCGAGCACTAGAAACGGAGAGACTGTAAGTGCAGAAAAAAAGCAGTGAGGAGATTAGAGGTTAATGAAGGCTTGTTAGTGTTGCCAAGCTTTGTAGAGGACCTGATGAGAACCACCACAAAAGAAGAGGAAAAAAACAATACCTCTTGTGAATGAATGCTTGATTACCAAACAGTACCTTGGTTTTCTGCCCAAAGTAAACCAGTGAACTGCATTTAAATGTGACTATCATCTTCAGATCCTCTATTGTAGAATGACCAGATATAATGGGAAGAGGTTTGGCTAGTTTGGATGGGCAATGTCGCGCTTTTTGTTTTTTTACCTTGGGATGGCAATCGAGACCAGAATGGGCCTTGAGTGGCCATCCAGCAGAATGGCATGCCTTTAAGGAATGTCAGAGACCAGAAAGGGCTGTTCAGTCCAGAGAGGCTCAACAGTATAAAGCAAAAACACAGTCCAGACGGGGATTTGAAACTCTTAAGGTGCGGTCACAAATTACATGGGCAAAACAAGGTCAATTGTCTATTGTCAGTAGTGTAGATGTATGAAGCACCACTCATTAAGAAATCAGCTCAAGCAGCTCTCTGTTGGTCATCACAGTGAATTCATGGGACAAACTTGCAAAAATCTGCCAAACTTGCAGATTCCTATTGTTATGACTGGAGAATTTGCAGAACAATGATAAATATGACCGCACCTTTATATCTAAATGACAAATGAATGTATATCCTGCTGAAAAACATAGCATTGCTGGTCATCAGCTTAAAGGAATACTCCACTTTTTTTGGAAATAGGCTTATTTCACAACTCCCCCAGAGTTAAACAGTTGAGTTTTACCATTTTCAAATTCATTCAGCCGATTTTCTAATATTTAGAAGAATATGATGAGTAACCAGACAGTTTCTGGTCTCATTGACTTCCATAGCAGGAAAAAAATATATACTATGGAAGTCAATGAGAACAGAAACTGTCTGGTTACTGATATTCTTCTAAATATCAGAAAATTTGTCTGAATACATTCGGAAATAGTAAAACTCAACTGTTTAACTCTGGGGGAGTGGTAAAATGAGCCTATTTCCCAATTGAAGCTGGTTTATGCTGGATTTTTCAGCAAGGTAAATTATGGAATGTGTGTCTGAATATTGAACAATTACATTCTGTGTGCTTGTATGTGGTGTGAGGGTCCTACCTTGTCTTTCTCTCTCTGGATACTGTTCTCCAGTTCGCTGAGTTTGCGCTGCAGCTGGTTGATAATCTCAGTCTCGGCCTCGATTTGCTCCAGCTCGGCCTGTCTCTCTCCCTGCAGCAGAGCTCTCTCCATCTCCGCCTGTCCAGATCAACACGTCAGATACAGCAATTCTCACAAAGTCCCCATTAACACACCCTAGAGATCCATCTGACATTCTCTGTTCCACCACGCATCACTTCCTGCTGCTCTTATCCACTATAATTAGGAAAAGACTTCCTGTATATTTTTCAGAGTATTTAACCAGCTATAGAGAAATGTTTATGAGAACGGCTCACCTCCTGTTTGGACTCCTGAAGTTGCTGCTCCAGTTCTGTGATTCGACCTTTGAGTTCATCTACCTTTGCCAGCACTCGAACCCGCTCCTCCTCCAGATACCCAAGTTCCAGACGGCCAATGCTGCCCGATCCCAAAGAGTCCTCTGCCTAAATACACATCACACTCAGTTTATGTGATCTACTGTTTATGTACACCATCATTCAGTTTGGGGTCAGAATTGTTTGTTTTTGAAAGATGCTCATCAAGGCTGTGTTAATTGATCAAAACTACAGTGAAATATTATAACAATTTAAAATCACTGTTTTCAATTTAAACACATTTTAAATTAAAGGCCAGATTTACTAACAATATCATCAATTTACTGGTATTTGAGCCATTATTTACAGCCCAAATGACGCATGTCTTAAACCAGACACTAATTTGAGATTGTGTTTAATTTGAATTTTTCACGTGCGCTTTTGTTCTCACTGTGAAAACGCATACAGTGACACAATAAAACATCAACTGTTCTGATATAAATAAGGAAAAAGGGTCCGACCTGTCCATTTTGCCCATTTAGCAGAACTGGTAGGGTCCGTCGGTCCTGTTGCGCACTCTCAGTGCTACTGCTGTCCTCCTTCAGGTTCTCCTCTTGGCTTTCACAATGTCTCTGCGCCACCTTCAGCGAAGCGCTGCTCACACTGTCCATGGAAGGACGTCTGTTAAGCCCTTCCCTCGAGCCAAGCCCAGAGACGCCCATCCTGCCCAGATCTCCCACCGGCCCGTCACCCTTGTTATACTCTGCGCATAAGTTCAAGATTGTCTCCAGCCGCTGCCGTTCCTAAAACACAACAGAGAGAGCAACATAAGATGAGTCAGGGGTGGCAAAAATTGCCCTCACGTTATCTAATTTCCTCTGCGCCAGCCTCTGGCACTCAGCATCCAACTGATGCCAATCTGAATAGAGAGGAGAGGAAATAAACAGAAGCGCCACTGTCTGGAGCGACTCTTATCAGGCCCTGTCTTCAAGCGAGAGGACGCGGCCCTGTTTTCAGCACATACAAACACTCAGAGCAATGCGCTTGTCAGAACAGGCCCTCACTTACAGCAGACACGGAAACAACTATGCAACTACACTGAACTCACGTCGTGTCAGCCTGGGGGGTCTGAATGTGGTAACAGCTGCCCTCTTAAGCCAGTCGAGCCCACCTCAAAGACACATTCTCAGTGTGACCTTTGGTCATTACATGACATTTACTCTAGAGCGAGTATGGTATCCGTCTGTCTGGTTCTTAAATGGAAAGAATGAACTTTTCACGTTTTCAGGATATGTTAATATCTATAAATGCTTGACAGGTTTGGTGTAATGTTTTGTGTTGTTATAAGGCATGTAAAAATGCTGTTTAGGTCCTATAAATACAAGTTATTGATGCAACTGGAGCGTATTATTACTGTGACCAGTTGGCGATGATTGAATGGCTGACAATGAATATGTGAATACTTGGCTGCCTAGAAAATGTATATTATCTCTAGGACAGGGGTTACAAACTTTGTCCTATGACTTGAATTATTAAATAATGAAATAAATATTTGTTAATGCTAATCAGCATAGAAATATCTTGAATTGTCCATCTTCATGTGTTTGTAGATTATGTTTTTATTGTTTTAATTTTATACAATATTGTTCAAAAGTTTTTAGGGTATATTTTTTTGGGGGGGAAATTCAAATTAAATACTATTTTTATAAATCAAGTGTGCATTCAATTTATCAAATGTGACAGTAAAGACCTTTATAATGTTACAAAAGACTACTATTTCAAATGAATCTATTTCCAACGAATAACTTCATATTAATTATAAAATCCTGAAATAGTAAGTAATAATAAATAAATTGCATTTTAAATATATTAAAATAGAAAATAGCTATTTTAATTTCCAGTATTATTACACAACATTATTGTTTACAAGTTTATACAATATTATAAATGCAGCCTTATTGAGAATAGTGTACATTTAAAAAGACATTAATTTACATGAAATCTCAATCTCTTGAGAGCCGCTCCATCACAAACCCCCAGCTAGAAAACCCCTGCTGCAGGAGTTGAAATAATTGCTGATGTTTAGATCTAGAAAAGGAAGATAAACAAAAAGAGGAAGGCTGGTATTCCAGCAGGTTGTGTGTGCTCTCTTTGATGTGCTCTAGAGACTCGATGAGCTCAGTGTGATTTGTGGAGCACTGTGATGAGTATTCTCCAAACCCTTAATTAGCTCAACCTGTAATCATCAGCCCACTAAATCTCCAAGATCACACTGAGAGGAGGAACATAGCAGAGAATCAGTTCAGACTGTTCCCATGGCTCTTTCCCATCAACGCTACTTAAAGCTGCAGTCTGTAACTTTTGGTGCTCTAGCAGTTAATTAACAAAACTGTATTGCGGAAGAACATTGTAGCCGGAACTACTTCTCGCTCTTTACGTCTATGACGAGTCAAGCAGGTACTGGGCTCCTCTGCAGTAGTGCAACCCGAACAAGTCTAACATACTGTTACTCATTTATATATATTTATATACCTTTTGTAAATTTTGAACACAAAAAAGTTATGGACTGCAGCTTTAAGTAGAATTATATTTTTATATGTATATTCAATGT
>JAOTRC010000003.1:8134434-8145303 GCA_027497675.1 Cyprinella lutrensis
GTCTTACGGGGTTGGTACAGCATGGGGGTGAGTAATTAATGACTTAATTTTCATTTTTGGGTGAACTAACCCTTTAAATAAGCAAGCCCCTAACCATAGTGAGCAATAGCAATCGTTCTGCTTGCCTTAGCAAACACGACTAATGAACAAGTCTGTATTCCACTTCCAAGCAAATCAATTCCAGCAATCATTGCGTTCCGAAAGACTCCAATAAAACACACGGTCATTGGCAGGGACTGTGATTTCAGCCCTTTTTTTGGAAACAGAGATGACCTGGACAACAGAGGCTTGATTATCAAAACCAGTGAAGCATTTTTCACTCACCACTGACCCTCTAAAGTGATCATGGAAAGACCCAACTCCCCCCTCTGCCTATTTCTCTGTACTGGCTCAATGGACTGCTCTGTTTTGGGTGGGAGAGGAGAGAGAGCTACTAACGTGGCACTTCTAGTGTGGTGCCTCTAGTCTCTTTCTATCTGTTCTCCTCTTTGTAAATGTAAGGTCAAGCACAGATCTTGTCACCTCCTTGTTTTCTTACTGTTTCTGTTGTTTTCCCGAGGCCAGTGGCTATAGTGTGAGATTCTCACAATGTGGGCTACGTTGTGTCTTCAGCACTGATAAAAACAAGGACAAAGCTCATTTCTTTTGCCTGTATTTGGCTGTGAAAAACTTTCAGGACCCCATGCCATATCTATGCAAAACATCATTCCACATGGACTGATTTAAACAGCAATGCTTTTTAAAACTAACAACCTATGTTTGGATCAAAGCTGATTTGACTGGACCAGACTTCTGGATCAGAATCTCACAAATCCTGCCAAGAACATTTCCAGGTCATTTCACCTCAACACTAGGACAAAATTAGTAATTATATGTCACTCTTAAAAAATGCTGGGTTGTTTGAAATATGGACAAACCAACAGTTCCAACGATTGTGTTTGTCCATATTTGACCCAAACGTGGGTTGAAACAACCAAACATTTTTAGAGTGATTGTATACATAAAATTAAGCCTATATTTAAGATTTTTTCTTGCATTATAAAATTATTTTCATGACAGCTATTCAAATTTCCCCTGCCTTTTTAATTTGTTCGTCATGTAATGTCTTGTTATAAACACTTATTATTAAAATTCGAATTTAATTGAGAATATTAATACTTACTGTTAGTATTTGCTGTCTTTAATTCAATGTCTTTAGTAATTAAACAAAACATTGCATTACAGTATCTCTTATTGCAATAAAGTAAAAAAAAGTAAGATATTAAAATTTCCATTAAGAATCATCAAAATAACAACAAAAAAGCTCCGAAGTAAAAAAATTATTAGTATTTGATGAAAATTGAAGGAAAATATTCAATAAAAATGAGATACATTTGCATAATAATAAAAAAAAAACTTTTAACAGCCCTAAAAATGTTAGTTTTATTTATATATAATTTATTTATTTATCCTTTTGACTGTGGATAAATTGGACTTTGCATATGTTATTAACAGGTTTCATGAGATTCAACATTTTTAATATCTTGAAAAAGTAGATTGTTACATGGAAACAAGTTCTTAATATCCAACAACACACACATTTGAAAGTTTTAAACAATCAAAAATAAACAAAATAGTTGCACTTGAGCAGTTATAAAGCCGTCATCCACCAAGTCAACTTTTTTAAACAGCCTAAAAAGTGAACACCTTACCTATAAGAACTTTCTGGCAGCCTATGAAACAAGACCCACAGTAGGTAAACACATGGTTCCTCATGGACAAGACATTATGGAGCTGGATAGAGTCTTGATGATAGTAGATGTTCTTCCTGGCACACATACGAACACAAACATCACAGACACACAGCAGATTCTCCTTCCCAGCACGGGACAAAAGTAGTCTCCCTCAATGACTGTCCCTCTTCCCCTCTCACTCGTTCTGCCTTCCTGTTCTGTCAACCACTCCTAGCCTAACACAAAGCACTCATTCTTTCAGTCAAAGAACTTCTCACTTGTTCACTAACCTTGCAGAGACCCCTACTGCAGAAATAAGTCCATTTCAGGAAAAGCTGAAACTCACTTTTCTGCAGAAGGTGCACAAAAAGACAGTGGCATCCGTCCACAATGCTGTTCCTCTCTCTGAGGGTTTCTTGGGAAGGTGCCAGAGCCCTGGCGACCTGAGGTCAGTCCCGCTTTTGTCACTGTTTGAATAGTCCTGTGTCAGTCCTGACTTCTACTGGCACTACACCAAAGAAAAGCATGCTCTTGCAAGATCAGGTGCTTCTCTCCAGGACACTAGTCCTCTTCCAGCTGATGACATGTCTCTAACTGAGCTCGCTCTATTTCTCATCAGTTTGTATTTTTAAGCTTGACTCTTTTCCTGTCTCTGTTTCGATTCACAGCATAATTCCCTTTCCAATAGGAGGGGCACGTCGAGTGTTTTGAAGTGGTCTGCTGGCTCTAAGCCAGCCAAATAGAGCTTGATGTTTGATGATTATGAAAAATGCTTTTAAAAAGGGTTGGTTTTCCTCTCTTGTTTATTTGTCACTTTGGATGAAGATTAAGTAATTCAACTAGGTTTTGTGGTGTCATCTGAATCTACTCTGAACTTCTGAAGAGTTCTTCAAAATGACTTTTCAATTTGTGTCTTGTGCTTATCTGCATCCCAATTAGCCCATTTCTGGCATACAAATTGTCAGTATTCAATATTATCATATGCTTTCATAATTCTTTATGGTATCATCATGATCGTTATAAGTTAAAAAGTTAAAATTATGACATTAAATGACAGTTATGACAAAAAATAATAATGTAGCCCAGTCATAATGATGTAAGTCATGATGTATTTATGACTTGTGTATATTTTTTTACTTTTATGTCATAATTATGATTTATCCAGATTTATTTTTTCTTATGTGGTGTCCTAAATTGGCTTTTAGGCTTATCTACAAAACAGCACCATATATTTAGAAATTAATAAATATGCAATAAGGTCCCTGGGGAAACACTATTTATTTGAACTTACTGTAAAATGAACTTGCGAGGAGGAAGAGATGGAGGGGGTTAATTAAGGCTCGAATTAACCAAATGTAAAGTTTTTTTTTTCCTTAAAAGTAAATGTTGCATTTGCAAACATTTCAATAAACACGTAAGATTAAAAAAGATGTTCACATTTATTACAATGGCAGCCAATGGTCCGTGTCGGATAGAAGCTAGGCTAGGCTAAAACACACTCGAGTATTTTGTCGGTTACAAAAACTTAAGTTTAAAAATATCTTTAAGATAGGCTAATATGGAGGTCAACGTTAACTGTTTGGAACGAAATTTGTCAGAAAAGGTAAGCCTTTTGTAAGTCACTGAATGAAATTGTTGATGCAAGTTAGCTACCAAGAAAAATACCCAAACTAAATCTTCACAATTAACAAATCCGCAGGTTAAGTTGCTTGTGTTTGATAACACGAAAACTTGCAAGAGATTGACTGTTAGGCAGAAAAACAACTTTGCTTTGAGCGATTTTAGGCCTATTGAGTTCAATAGTAAACATCTGTGAGACTCATTTTGAGCAATTTCCCTTTGAGACTTAGTTCGTTTTTAATTAGCTTAGTGAAATAATATGAGACACTGCCCTAGATGATTGAACGATTCAAAATACACATTTACACACAATCAAAAGCAATGCTAACTGTACAATTCTGAATGATGTGACAACAGTGCCATCTAGTGACTGATCACCACTAAAAGACAATACCAATAAATGGACCAGGTAAGTAGCAACAACTTATCTCACCAAATCCAAACGGCAATCTTAATGGAAAAAATCTAGAAAGCAACATAATTAGCCTATCCTGAAATTTCAAATACAGCTTAAATGTGACCAGCTTTACTCTTCCCCCTATCCTTACATAACATATAAGTGTCAAATAAACCTGTAACAGAAGTACCCAACTCATAGGACAGCGAGACTGCTGTTTGTTCTGGTTCTTCCTAAGGAAATTCCTCATGCTCACTCAGAATGCATCTAATTTCCTCCTGTGTTTCACATGTTAAAGGTCCAGCTCAAAGGCTTGTCACCACAGTGAGGGAAAAGCAGGACAGCTGGAGGGTCTTATGACAGGTGTGGAAGATTTGAACTCTCACTTTTACTTTTACTGCGGGAAAACATCCCTGCGGTGGCCTCTGTAAGAATGGGATTATTTAGTCAGCACCTTAAGGCCCTAAAACCTGTAAATCACCTTCTGGCTTTTAAAGTATGTTCAGCGCGCAGAAGACATCCTTTTGTCAATAGTGACAAATTATGCTGTTATACAGGATGATAATGTAAGGCTACACTTTATTTTAGTGCTTATTCAAATAAGTACAGAGAAATATTAATTAACTACATGTACTTACTGTAGAGTTAGATTCAGGGTTAATTGCTTGTAATTATGCAAAAATTATGCATTTAATGTTATTACTGTTTACTTCAACTTTAAATCAAAGTGTTAATTCATGTAGTAATAATAAGTTATATATAAATAAACATTTGTTATATTTGCATGTATTGTATAATTTATAATATATTGTATGGATATTACATTATTACTTAAAATGCAAAAACGTATAATATACACTATTTGAAATGGATCAAAAAAGTTAATCAAAGTTGTCCTAAAACCGGTATTTTTTTTCTTCAAATTCATGTATAAATGTATAAATTCATGTTTTGATCCACTTCAAATGTTGACTGACTACTGTTTTGATGTGTGTGTAAATATATATACATATATATACACACACATAAATACATATATAGGCAAATCACATCACTCCATTATCCATGTTATATTTATACTTAAAGTTAGTAGAAATTGAGGAAACCCTACTTTTAACTAGACCTAGAAAACAGAAACCAGGCATTCAGATTCAAACAACACATCATGGATAAACCCAAAAGAACATGTCTGGTTATTGATATCACTGTTTAGAGTTTATGACTAGGTTTAAGAAATAGAATTGAACTAACCTGAAATCGGACCTTCTTGAGCAACATATTAGAATCCTGGATGGTGGAGGCTTTACTGTTGTCTGTTGGGATCCTGAACGCTCAGCACATGTCGTATTCCATATTAGCCAACCTGGAAGAATGGCCTGTTTCAGAGCGAGAAAAATCACCGACCCCCCCAGAAAACTCAGAAATCATTAACTCCAAAAACGTAATCCTTCGTAAATAATTAAAATGAAGTTTTGAATGAATCTGAGATTGATAGCAAAATCCCATGTGACCATCACCATGTAAATTCTTAGCCCATGCTAGTCCCTTTGCCCCCTTTCACTCATTCATGTGACCCTTTAACAAAGCCTGGCTCACTACTTATCTGTTTGTTCATTCATCCGAAATAAAGACCCGCCCTCTTTTATGACCGGGATAGTGGTCATTAACACCCCTCCTCTTTTTTCTCAACCCCAAACAGGGATACACCCCCTCTTCTCCTCTCAAGGAAACCATATGGTCACCTACTGATTTGACTGTAACAGTGAGAGAACCACTGTCTGTTTACATCAATCTTTACTTCCCCCTCCGTCACAGTCACTGTCCACGCATCACTCCCCCCAAACTTCACCTCGTTTTTCTCCATTGCGAGCAATCATGTATGAAAATTAGGTCAGCACAGATATGGTCTTTACTCTTCGGACCTACACCCTTCAGTCTCTTCATCAAACCCACAAATCAGATGTTAAATCTGCTTTCTCAGCCCTGCCCTAAACGCTCCTCGTGGATTAGAGTCAACATCAAACACAGAGGCAGATTCTGCCTGATAAGACTGTGTTTCACATTCAGATCATCCCCTGTAGATATGGGTCACATATTTCACGGACTTAAGCTGTGGTCGGTGACCATGACTTCGACTTAGTCAAATATTCAGAGACAAATTTATGATAGTCAACAAGGAAAGATTGTATGAAGTTATACATTTAAAGAGAGAATTATAAAAGCGGCAAAGAACAGTTAACGTGGCACTATATACTAAGTTTGTTGTTTCAAAGTTTTGACCAATAAATATACCAATGAACAGGGAATTTTAAAAATTCTCTCAACTATTTTGTCTAAATTAAACAATATCAGTGGTTTAAATGCTATAAGGGAAAGTGTCACAAGCAATGTTATTTTAGTATCATTTGTATAATTTTCAGTTTTTGGTTTCATTTTTTTTAATAAATTTGTATTTTTGTTTTTTCATTTTTATTAGATTTTTTTTCTAGTTAGCTTTATTATTATTTCAGTTTTTAGTTTGACTGCTCATCCCTCTCAATACCCAATTACCTGAAAAATAAATAAATGGACATAAAAAGATTAAAATTATTTAAAGGGAAAAAATTGTTCGTCAATGCTTTAGTGTTCCACGTACGGCTGTCAAATCGATTAACGCATCCAACATAAAAGTTTGTGGTTTTATAATACACACACATCCACTATATATTACATATATGCAAACATTATATAAGCAAACTTTTATGTTAGATGCGATTAATCGATTTGACAGCCCAACTTCTCTCACAAATATTTTGTGTTCCCCCAGAGAAACTTAGAATTTGCTCTCAAAACTTTTGCGTTACCTTGACAAACTCTGCATTCACTCACAAAGTACTTAAAAGTTTGTGAGGGAACATACATTTTCACTGTGGAATGCAAACAAACTCAAGTTTCCCTGGGGAACGCATAATATTTGTAAGAGAACAGAAAAGCTCAATAAAAAAAAATTCTCCCATCTCATATGCATGTCTATCACCATGTCACTTTAGGGGCTCAACGACTACGTATTTATGAAGTTTTAAGTCTCTTAAAGCACAAAGTAAATTTACAGTTTAGCATCATGATACAAAAATATTAGTCAAGTAGGCTATTTAAAAAAAAAGCCATGTCAGAGCAGATGTAAATGATTCTCATAGTAATTGGCTGAGGAAGTGATTCATTGGCAGGATTCTCCTCTACTCAAGCATACCTAATGCATTATCAACTCTGAATGCCATTGCCTTGTCTCTGGGATTCCTCACATGCTTATATAATCCAGAACAAACTCCATCCCAGCCCACTAGCTAATGAAGTCCACCAAACCAGGACTAGGCTGTCAATTTATCATCACAAATAATACTCACAAATCTTACACCAAAACAATTGTTTGTTGCTATTCGGTTGCTGGGGAGTTCTAGGTGCTTAAAAACACCACTACTCAACTAGTCACATGATTTGAGGCATTGCTGGTGTGGGTTGATTTAAATTTAATACAAAAGGGTTAGGGATTTAAACAAAGCCTAACTCTAAGCTTAAGCAATAGTGAAGCCTGCCTTAGCATGAACCACCAATACATATACCATCCGCAGTATACAAAATCTTAGGTAAAAACTAGGGCTGTCAAACAATTAATCGTGATTAATCACATCCAAAATAAAAGTTTGTTCACATAATATGTGGGTGCACTGTATATAATTATTTTATATATATAAATACACACAAATGCATGTATATTTAAGAAAAAAAATATTTACAAATAAAATATTTATATATAATATAAATTATATATAAATCTCTATACAGTATATACATGAAAATATTTCTTAAATATATACAAGCATGTGTGTGTATTTATATATATATTAAATAATTATACATAGTACACCCACATATGTTTATGTAAACAAAAACTTTTATTTTGGATGTGACTAATCACGATTAATCATTTGGCAGCCCTGTATATTATTATTATTATTATTAATTTTTTTTCATTTTTCTTTAAAAATCATTTTTGATCATGAGGAAAACACGTATTTATGACAATTTCACCTTTTCCAATCATATCCACAATTTGTGTGTGTGTGTGTTTCACACAGCAAACTTTAACATATGTTTCAAGTTAATTAAGAAGAAAAGCACAAGCATCATAGGAGCAGACAGCGCTCGCTCACTAAAGTCTGTTCCTGATCTGATCTCAGTGCACTCCTGTCCTGTCTGTGAGTGACGCGATTGAGCTGAATGTGATCACGTGACCCGGGCTCACGATGTGTTGACACACTGAAACGGCTGTAGGTTATTGCTTTTTATAGTAGAAGCTGTCTGTGAAGAGCACTCGCGAGCTGTTGCTAAGCAATGCGCCGAGGAGCGGTTAGCCGTGATGGATCGCCGGCTATAACTTTACTGCGGTAACAAGCGCTGTAAAACTCGAGTGAAGACAGTCGACATGTTCTGCCACAGACAGCGTCAATCACGAGGAAAGTGTCCTCTGCTTTAACACTCGCGTCGTACATTATACATCAAATCACATCCAAACACGGTTATTTATCGTAGAAAAAAAAATCAACATTGCGTATAATGCACAGGAGGGCATAATGTCTATCTGACTAGAGGAAAGAAAACAAGAAGTTCACCCCAAAATTAAAGTGATTAATGACTCTCCCTCGTGTCGTCCCAAGCCCGTCAGACCTGAGGACACCCGTCACATGGACTAATAACTGTTGGCAAGTTATTACTAACTGTTTGCAAATACTCGTGTAGAATACTTTCCAAGCCATTACATATAGTTTTTTTTTAATTCAGATGTTTGATATATATATAAAAAAATAAAACATAAGATTATCTTTTAAAATCGATTGAACACAGAGCAGTTTTTCCTTTGAGTGAGACTGGAAAACCCGTAGTGGATGAAAGTGGAGTGAAAACAGAACGCTTAGAGTGCAGAGAGGAACGGGCTTTGACTCCAGTCCTGGTTTTGCGTCCGCGCCGTTAGAAGCTCAACATCTGTCTCGCATGCGCGTTCACTCTTGGAGATGGGCACTCAAAACTTAAGTTAGGCTATTACTGGGTGCATTTGTGAACTTGAGACTGTGATAAACATTGTGCCACTGTTTCAGAACAAACGTTAACTTGCACTTATAAATAGAAAGCTGCTTAATTTGTAACGTGATTGAACATTTAAAGTATTTAGGATAACTTGATTGTGATAACACTTTGAATGTTAAAGGGATAGTTCACTTTGAAATGAATTTTTGTTTGATATGTTTTATCTTACCTTAAGGGCATCCAAGATGCAGGTGTCTTTGTTTCCGCAGTTCTTTAATTTGGACTTCTCTGTGCATGCTCTTTGAGGTGGTGACCATAGACCTCCATTATATGACTGACAGACAAGAACGGTTTGACCTAAAAATATCAAAATTGAAAAAACTATGGAAACAAAGACACCTACATCTTGGATGCCCTCGAGGTAAGTTAAAACATACCAAAAATTAATTTCAAAGTGAACTATCCCTTTAAAGTCTTTTTAAAAATGTTTTATTCTTCTGCCTACTTTTTGTATTTTTCCATTTCCACACCAATGTATTGCTACTGATTTAAAATAAAACCTGGACCAAAATATCAAACCTGTAATTTTAGCTTTATTTTTTAACCTTTTAATGATGTTGATTACTTTAAGTCATGTAAAAAAATAAAATAACATTAAAAGTTGAAATTTTACAATTTTCTGAATTTTTTAACTATAAAAACTTAATCAGTTGAACAAAAGATCTTAAGTTGGGAGACATGTTTACTTACTCAGTAAATTGAGTTAAGTGAACTACTTTGTTTAAAAGTTGAGTAAACTCAAAAAAGCTGTGCAGCAAGTTGCCTTACAATTTTAAGTTGAGTCAACTTTTTTTTTTACAGTGAGAGGATATTTTAACTAATTTGCGGGAAAACTAGTCGATCACGAGTGGCTCAACTGGTGGATCTATAGATAAACTCATCTTTCAGGCATTTTACCGACGGCTTGAGACTTTAGCGTGAGAAATCGGGGGTGTGGCGTGAGAGCGTGAGAATTGGCAGCCCTGAATAAAGTCGTAGTTTGTGCTATTTTTAGACCAAAATGTATTTTCGATGCTTCAAAACATTGTAATAACCCACTGATGTCACATGACTACTTTGATGATGTCTTACGACACGTTCAATGGAGGGACAGAAAGCTCTCGGACTAAATCTAAAACATCTTCTGAAGATGTGTTCTGAAACTGTGATCTTTAACGGAGGTCTGACGGGCTTTGGACGACATGAGAGTCAGTCATTAATGACGTAATTTTCATTTTTGGGTGAACTAACCCTTTAAGTCTATATTGCGTTGCACTTTACACATTTTAATCAACCCGATCTCACGGCAATTCGCACGAATTTTACGAGGTGGGTAAATCGTACGAATTCATACAACCTCTCTCGTGCGATTTTTGCTAATTCGTACATATTTTACGAGTTACAAATTCGTACTACGCCTGACCCCGCCCCTAAACATACCCATCACGAGGGTTTAGACTAATCGTACGAGTGAGGTCATACCTTATTATAGGTTGTGTGAGATAGCGTTGATTTTAATGTCTTTAAAGTGGCCGATGTAGAATTCAGAAACCCCACAGTCTTAAAAGAAAAGGTTCTATACGTATTTGGAACCCATAAAAGGTTCTATAGAAGCGTTTTTAAGGGTTCAATAATAAGAACACTTTAGGGATCTTGGAAAAAGGTTCTATATGGAAGCTTTTGGGTTCATTCATTATCATTTGTTTTGTCCTTTCCGGATTCAACATTTCATATTATTGACAAACATCAAGACCCTAAAATGTATTTATGAATGCATGCGAATGATCATAAAGTTCAAGTTAGGGGGTTAGAAAATGTCTATATTTATGTCTTTATGAATGCATGTGAGTGATTACAAAGTTCACGTTATGGGGGTTAGAAAATGTCATTTTATGCAGTTAAAGAGTGCCATTTCAGTTTCTCCTCCAAAAATCAGCATGTGATATTAACAGTTTAATAAACAATAATTTAATTACAACTACAAAATGTCGCAGAATATTGTAATATGTGAGTGAATAATAGCCTTTGTGCCAATAGAGT
>JAOTRC010000003.1:8169200-8182626 GCA_027497675.1 Cyprinella lutrensis
AGTGGAAAGGATCATGATACCGTTCACAAATAAAAAAAAATATATAATATGAATATATATCAAATTACAGAATTCTCCCATAATGAGTGTTTTATACACCGGACAGTTAACTAGTGAGTCCAGGGTCGACATTTTGGAAACACCCATGTGTAATACCCCCACTACTACATTTTAAGCAAAGAATTAGTGCTTGTAAAAGTAAAGCAGTTCATTCAGACGGATTAAGATTATTACTTTGCGCACACTGGCAGACTTTCCTAATCCATCATGATTAATGTCACTCTTCTAAACAGAACCAATGACCAAGCATTTGAAGCTCATCAATCCAGCATTTCAAAGCCTCCTTTTAATTGCCAGGTATCAGCATTAAAAGGCATCTTTAATTCTCAAATGCAAGAGTTATAAAGATTGAAATAGGAAATACAGCTTTAAGTGAGAAGCTGCTAGTCTAATCACCCAACAGCATCCGAGGTTGATCACGTGATGACTGTTGTTAGGAACATTGTTTGTGCAATAGCATATGTTCACTGCGAACGGACTAGTTTTACTCTCATTACATTAGAAACCTCATGCTCACATGTGTTCATTCAGGCCTTACTGCTGCATGGGTCACTGCCCGAGGATGAGCAGACATCTACTCTCAGCTTTGGAGAAAGTGCCAGCTCAGAGCAGCAGCTGGTAACACTCAACTATGCTTTTGTGCATGACTCATATACAGTCTGTTATGGTAATGACATATACTTTGTATTCTGCCTTTGGAGATTTTAATTCGCAGTCGCCTGGACCAGAGTATGGAAGAGTCTTTAGATCTGAAGGTAACTTAAATTGCTGAAAAGAAATACTGGCTGACATGCAGTATACTATATATATAAACTGAATATACTATAATTTGTTCATTGAATGAGGGTTTTAATGTGTTTTTTCAGAGAGAACTTTTAAGATACAAGCAGGAGGCACGTAATCTGCAGGCTGTTAAGGTGAGACTGGTTCAATTAAGTGTTGAACGTGTTTCAGTTATAATATAAATCTGAATTATTATAAAATTATTTAATTTTAACATTAGCTTTTGCAGTGTACAGCAGATTTGTTGCCATTTGGTATAGGGTTTGTTTCTGTGTCCATCTGTTTACCCAGGATGCCTTGCAGCAGAGAATGTCTGTGCAGGAGGACGCAGTGCTACAGCTCAAACAGGAGCTGCTCAGATCCAGCATGGCCAGAGAGGAACTGGAGGGACATAATGTAATATATAATATAATATTTATTATATATATTGTCACTGCATTTTATTTTCCTTTGGATCAGACATATAAAGGTTTATTTGCGAACTTTTGCTTTATTTTGTCCTTCAGGTGGAACTGGAAAGGAAGTTGAGCGAACGGAATAGATTTCTAAATGAATACAAAGTAAGTGAATATCTTGAATCCAATCTAGTATTCTTTACTTGTCTTTATGTTTTAACTCATTAAATAGGGGCTGTGTTGGTTCTCCAATATTCTGTATTCTTCTGTATAGTAAATCCATAAAATGCAATTTGTCACATGCATTTATCTTTGTAGAAAGAAATTGGGCAGAAAGACAGACTTATTCAGCAGCAACAAGCAAAACTGGACGATGCCCTGCACAGGATCAACGGAAGCTATCGGGTAACTAAAACTACTAGGGCAAAATTGATTTTTGCAATAATTGTATGTCCTATTAAAGGGGTAGTTCTGTTGAAGACAAAAGATGATATTTAGAAGAATGTTGGCCAGACAGTTGAGGTAGCCAATAACCTCTGTAGTATTTTTTCCCCTATATGGAAATCAATAACTATAGATAGACAGAGATTAAATGGTCTATACAGTCAACTGTCTGGTTACCGATCATTCTTCAAAACATCTTTTGTGTTCAACAGAACAAATCTTGAGGGTGACTAGATGCTGGCAAAATTTACATTTTTGTGTGAACTATCCCTTTAACATTTTTATTATAATATTGAGCAAACTCTCTGTAGCTCTCATTTATTACACTAGAGGGAGCCATAGCACACAAATAGTCTCAGACTGACGTTTACTTCTAAATATATTTAGCTTTGTATAATACTACACAGATATTCCCATAAAATGCAGATATGAATAACAGAAATATAACCAGCTTTAATATAAACTATAACATGATTTTCAAGTAAATGTGTAGTGCTCGACATTAATAAAAAAATGTTTTCTTCAGTTGTCAGATTGTGAGAACAATGGCTACAGTCACATTATGGACACATCGCCCACTGTTTTCCAGCACAGAATGGTGAGTCAAGCCATTCTCCACTTAAAAAAAGTATTCACTCAATTTCTACTAAATATGTGTATTTTGTGTCTGAATGTGTGCATCAGGGAGACGAGCTCCATCTGGTGCGAGATGCTCTGCACAGCCTGAGGAACAGTTTCAGCGGTCATGACCCACAGCATCATATGCTGGACACCCTGGAGCAGGGGCTGGCCAGTCTGGTGGACCGCCTTCACACCACAGAATCCAAGAAACGGCAGGAGAGAAAGGCAAGGTCAACCATTAACTGTATCCAACATTCTGGATAACAGGAAATGTGGGGAGAAGTAAGGCAGGGATTTGGGTTTGATTTTGAGGGTGAATTCATGTTCATTTAGCGCACTTTTCTCTAGTCGTCTCAATGGCGAAAAGTATCTCAATCAACCTGAATTCATCGCTATTCATCAGAGCATACATGCTCTGATTTGCAAGTGTTTTGAAGCCTCACGAAACGTGATTCGAAAGTGCCCATCACTAACATTTATGATATTTTGATTTAACGTGGTCAAAACATAACAAATGAAACATGCACAAATGAATAGTTCACAGTAAGATCTGTTCAGGCATATAGAAAGTAGATAATCGTGAATTTTACATTTCATGCCGAGTTTAAAACAATTTGTTGTACCACCACAGGGTTCAACCAGGTCTCCTGGGCGAAAAGCCAATCACACGGACCGAGAATCATGGCCATCGAGCTCAAGTAGGTCACTTCAATGCTATTCAGCTAGAAATTCATGCCACGTTTTAGTCAAATGAATGCATTTTTTATAAGCTTTCAAGTCATTTGTGATTACTTGACTTAAATAATTCAAATTCAAACCTATTTATTTAGAACTATCTGTGAAATGATTAATTGAAAAGAACCAACTCAAAAGAACGATTAGCTCACAAAATTTAAAATGCAAGTTTAACCTACACAAGATCAACATCAAACAATTCGTAATTAGAAAAAAACAATATAGGCTATATATATATTTTCTTTTTTCCAGAGATTGCTCATTCTCACAGTAGCCCTGTTCTTAGTGCGACTGCCTCAACCAAAGTACTCTACTACACAGATCGCTCTCTCACGCCCTTCCTAGTCAACATCCCTAAGAGGTGACTACAAGAATGACATCATAGCATCATCATTTTGAAGTCTCGTGATCTAAATATAAACTATTTATTGGTAGGCTGGGGGAAGTCACGCTACAGGACTTCAAGGCAGCTGTGGATAGACATGGCTGTTTCCGATATCACTTCAAATCGCTGGATCCAGAGTTTGGAACAGTGAAGGAAGAGGTGAAAATCACACCCTATGTTGTGAATTAGTTAATGCTCAGTGTCTTTCTCTAAATGTGCTGTGAGCATTTGAGAAATAACACTGAATGCCATCTTTCAGGTGTTTCAGGATGATGCTGTTGTACCTGGCTGGGAAGGGAAAATCGTTGCATGGGTGGAAGAGGATCGCGGAGAGGGGAGATAGAACATGTGGGTTCCAATCCGTTCAGAATGTATGTTTTACCCCACATATACCTCATCCCAGGAACTCTGAACCCTTTGTCCTGTGCTAACTGTGAATTTCACCGAACCTGTTCACTATGTTATTACATCAGGAAAGAGTTTGTAAAATAGAGTATATGCATTTTGAAGATTGAAAGAAAAATGACATTTTAAAAAAAGTTTACAAGTAAATACTGATTAAAAGTGTATTAAAGTTATGGTACATTTTGTTTTCCAAAAAACTAGAGTTTCAACAATGCCATTGTGATAAGTGAGAAAAGAAGATTATTTACTGAGTTTTTGTCTTGTGCAGTGTCAAATAATAAACATGTCGCATTAGTTGCCAAACTGTGACAAGGACATCACACATTGTGTGCATGTATTGTCCTGCCAGAAAAAAATGCCATTTCAAGAGAGCATATCATATCAGCATATGCACACATTCTCTGTAATATATTTTTCACTTAATGTATGTCAATCTTTCTTGAAATCCCTTAAAAAATAAAGGGTGGTAAAAGCAGGGACCACTATGTTTGTAAGAATTTGTAACATTTGAACATATTGAAGTATTCCCTTTGAAAATGATTGTACTTTTCCTATCAAGTTTGCATGTCTGTTCATAGTGTTTGTGTTGTAAATGCAAATGCACTTGTCCACCCTTTTATTAAAGACATCCTGTGCCCTGGTGAAGGCTAATTTGTGTATGCAGTCATCTAAAATCGTGGTGATGCACAATATATCATATTGGTTATCTACCATTAAATTCATTTTTTTTTTCATTATACATTTTAATTACATTTGCAGTGATGAAACACTCTCTAGTTAATAAGAGTTAAATGTAATCTTAAGCAAATCTCAAAATACGCTTTCATTTTTCAGTGTACTTTCTAATGTTGTGATGCCTAAATTCACTTTAAAAATATAAATATTTAAAAAACATACTACTAATAAAACCACTCATTTTAGTGTTCTATTCATTTATTTAAACATCAAACATTAATTAGTTAACTAATAACAAAATAATTATTGTCTTTTAAGGTTCTTAAACTTAAGAAAATGTGGTTCTGACTGTGAATTGAATATGTTTTTTGAAGTGGGCTTGAAATTAATTATCATGAATTAAAATTATGTAACCTTAAATTTGAATGTCTAATTATCTTTAGGACAACAAATAATAATACAACAATATATTTCTCAGAAAATGATCCGGAAGGTGTATATATCCTCGGTTTCTTGATTAATAAGAGTGAAGTGTTCTCATAACACAGTCACTAAAACATCTAGAGTCTGTTTTTTCTTACTGAACGTTGCGATGCATGTCTCCTCTTTGACCAACTCAGGAAATGGAAGATGGAGATAATAAATGTCCTCAACTTCCAGGAGAATATCATCCTAAAGAATAAAACCAAACCCTTTATTGAGTCCACATCATGAATAAGAACCTTAAAAAATATGTACAATATAAGGGCTGTACCAAGGTTAAACACGAAATATGGAAAATTTGATTTAGTCCCAACAGAATAAGGACCTGTTCACATAGCGTGTCTTTTGCTCTCTCAAGTTCGTTATTTCAAATGTAAGCACGCGGTATGCACACTCATAATGCTCAAAGTTTTTTCCAAGCGCGTCCATAGCACACCATAAGCGCACAGTAGGTCACGTGACAAGAACTAACGGAGCGCAACCGCACTAGCGCTTTGGAAAAGGAGAATATGACACGCCTAGCGTTTTCTACACGTTTTTAGGCGCTATATGTGAAACCGGTCTAACAGAAAACCTGATAATGAAACATTATATAAGATAAAATAAAGGCATTTGTTTGGAAATGAAAACTTCCCCCCACACAGCTTGCCTACGGGAACACTGACCTGAGAGATGCTGAGCTGGCACTGTGACACAGATCTCACTCCAGGAAGCTCAACACTCAGCTTCAGGCTCCTCGTTGAGCCGTTGCTGTCAGGACAGACTGTGAGATGATGCCGGGGTTGTTGTCGCTGAGATTGGTCTGATTCTGTGCTGGAGATCACCTCAATGAGACCTGATCGGGCTGCTTTTTTCTCCGGCTCCATGCTCAGTTGGATGGATGAATCCTCATTACTGTCAGCCATTCGCAGGGAGGAGATCTGCTGCAGGAGTGATGGGGCTATAAAAAAGCAGAAGAATCACTTTAAGGGTTAATTTTCACAAAAATTCAAATTCTGTCATTAATTATTCGCCCTCGTGTCATTTCAAACACTTAAGACTCTAGATCATCTTCGTAAGACATCATAAAAGTAATCCATGAGGAGACCTAAGTTGTTAAACCTCAATTTTATAAAGTAACACTAAACACATAGTTTACCACTTTATTTATAAAATGTTAAACTCCAATGCACATTCATGAGAGCACCTTTTGTGAATGGTTGTTGTAATGCATCCTTGTTGTTATGAAGCAAGAGCAGATGCTGTTGTATGAACTAATATTTTTGTACATTTTGTACAACTGGTAAATGACATTGTTCTGCATAAACAAAGCACTCGGATCGCTTCATAAATTTATAATGTTAAACCACTTGGGTCACATGCATTACTTTTATGATGTCTTTACTACCTTTTTGGGGCCTGAAAGTGGTATGCTGTCAATGGAGGGACAGAAAACTCTCAGATTTCATTAAAAATATCCTCATTTGTGTTGAATTTTTAGGGTGAATTAACTCTTTAATATTCCAAAATCACATAATTTGCATTCCGGCAGGTTCATAAATAGGTTCTTTACACTTTAGCTAGCTAACCTCTGTAGCTTAAAACCTGTAAGATGAAACTGTCTTTACATTTCTAAAGCATATTTTACCTGGTTCAGAATCAGATTGTGGTTTATTGGCAGAAGATTTGGATGTATGTGGTGACATGAGACGCTGCTTCATATCCTGAATGCTGCCTTTGATTTTGTCTTTGGTGAGTTTGTAGCGTTGGGACAGACTCAGGTTGTGCTGTTGTTGGATGAAGTTCACAGCAAGCAGATGGAGCTGCTTGTTCTCATGTTTCTCTTTCGCTGCCGTTTCCAGAACCGCAGGGTTGAAGGCTACATCAACAACACTGTATCGCTCTGCAAAAAAAACAAACAAACAAAGGAAATCAGAATTTCTCAAGATAAAAATGTGTTTAAGAAGTCTAGGGAGACAGGAAGTTACTCCAAAACAACATAAAGCAGGTTAACAGGCAAGCCACTTGGAATGCAAGACTGCAAACCAATGCATAATGGAACAAATGCCACCTAAAAGTGAATCTTTTGAAAGCAGCAATGATAATATTGAGTTTTTGTACCTTTCTCATCTGTTACTATCTCCATTCGTCCTCCACACACAGGAACAGGATCACTGTAAGAAGTGGCCGCTGGTACGCGTTTCCAACCGCAAATGTTAATGTAAAATACATCCTCCTTTAATCCCTGAATTAATAGTAATCAGATATATATCTAACTTTCTTAGTTCACTTCATAATTTATCTTTTATTAATTATTTGTAAAATTAAATGCCATCCAATTTTAACTTTTACTGTGGTGGCACCATGGTTCAATAGGTATGCAATCATACTGATGATGATCACATTTTTAGCGTTTGATGATATTGAGCTAACGTTACTTCTTTATCACCAATGACATTCAAAAACATAAGGCATCGGCTCTAAAATAACTGTAGTGCTCTTTATGTTTGATAAGATCCATAAAATCGGTCAAAGCAGAGTTTCGTAAAGGTAAATAGTGGTTTACCAGTACAGAAGTGCGGATGCAGGCGTGCGGCTCCGGCGGGGAGTGAAACTCCGCTCCCTCCCGTAACTGGCGTTCAATGAAGGTCCTGTAGGCCTCCGGATTATTCTGAGACATGTCATCTAACATCGACCAAAATTGATTTAGCTGCTGCAGAGCTCCTTTATTATCATAGCCAGGAATTGCCATAACTTACTTAAAATGTATCAAAACTACTGTAACAAATAAAAGAAAAGTTAATACGACTAACGTTATAGAACAACGAAAACTGTTTGGAACAAAACGGACGTTTGGCAGATACAATATTTAGTAACAAATACTTGGAAAAACGATAATATTTTGTAGAAGAGGAAGCAAACGATCAGTCCCGGACAGTTTTTCCTCACCTTGTTGAACTCAAAGGTTACCATAGAAACTAATCTAACACATGCACTTTTCTTCCGGTAGATGGCGTTGTTTAGTCAAAAATAACTGACTCCAGGGACACCAGTGTGGGCCCATAGACAGTATAAGAACTGTCTATAGTAGGCCGAATCCCTAACTGTGTGTGTTTTGTTGTTGTTGTTGTTGTTGTTGTTGTTGTTTTACAAAGAATATTATTAAGTAATGAAGTTGACGTTGACCTCTACTTTTGATGGAAATCATACACAGCAGCGCAATCTTTGAACTGGAATGAAAGCGAGGCCGTGAGGATCATAGACAGTAAAATAAAAGGCGAGGATAGACATACATCTCTTCAGAGGGTTGTACTGTTCTCTGCAGCAAATATATTTCCGAGAAATCGGTGGACAACCCCCTCCACGATTTTATTTTGAATAAAAGAACTGAACAGCTCACATTGTTCTCTGTTGAAAATATCAAACGTTTATTTTAAAATCACAATTTTCTTGATAAGGCTAACACAACAGTAAACATGCAATTTACAAACATCTAAATGTAATCTTTACCGTGTTGTGTAAATGTTGAGGTTTTACATAATAAAATATAATAAATAAAATAAAAAGGCCACAGGTCAGGATATTCTTCTCTTCTCTTCTACAATCAAACATCAGCCATTAGTAGCTCTAAAACAGGAATCAGGATGCAAGAGCACAAAAGGAAGTTAATAGCAGAGTTTGAATTTAAAGGGCCATTGTCTCTTCATTTACTTACCTCTATAATCTCATATATCCACCCCAAAAACTCAGCCACTTTGGTATAAACCCCTGGATGGTTTGGCTCAGCACAGCCTGTTCCCCAGCTAACAACACCAACCAGCCTCCAAACATTTTCATCCTGGCAAACCAGAGGGCCTCCACTATCCCCCTAAGAAAACCAAGATCCATAATTATTTCAATATCATATATTTGTGAAAAAAAAAACATTCTACACACGGCATGTATTTTGAGTAACATACATGGGGCTCACCTGACATGCATCTACTTTTCCCTCTGTATAACCTGCACAAAGCATTCGAGGAGTGATCTCTCCATTGTACATGCAGGAGCTATTGCATTTCTTTGTACTTATTAAAGGTACAGGTGCCTCTTTGAGAACCTCTGGTATATGAACTTCAAAAAAGAATGGACATAATTTACATTTACAAAAAGTACAATGTCTTAAGACGGCTTTCAAATCCTAAATCATAAAATGATAAATAGTACGTATTTATGTGAGGATTATGGACTTGTTTTGGCCACTAGAGGCCCTCGTTGAGTTTCATTTGAAGAATAACACTACCGTCATCTGGCTGTGTATATCCCCAACCAGAGATCCAGCACTGGGTCCCACCTGGGAGATCATGGTCATACTGCGGTAGACACACAGGTCTGATGGTGTCTAAATGTGCAAAGAAAGAAATAGCAGATATGCTTAATGAGATACATGACATATAGTGGTACACATACTATGCATGTCATTAATAAAGTATTGCTCACCTGAGAAGTTCAAAGGAGTAATTAATTTAACCAAAGCGATATCATTGTCATGAGTCCTGTGGTTGTAATTCTTGTTGTAGATGATCCTCTCCACAGCAAAGCCTTGGTATTCAGCCAGTTTAGCTGAATTACTGGTTATAATGCCAGCATAAACCACCCAACTGGACACTTGAGGTAGCCTGTAGCTTCAATAAGCAAATTAGACCATAAACACACTTAAAAGGTTAGTTCACCCAAAAAGGAAAATTCTGTTATTATTTACTCACATTCATGTCGTTCCAAACCCGTAAAACTTTCATTCATATTCGGAACACAAATTAAGATATTTTTAAAAATTAATGATTTCTGACTATCCATTGACAGCCTACACAATTACCCATTTGACACTTAAAGAGAAGTTCTTAAAGAGATTGTAAAACTAATTTTTATGAATTGAGCAGGTTAGTCCAAATTATCTGAAGCAACACAATCGCTTTGCATTATATTTTAAGACGTAACTTAAATAACTTATCCTCCTTCTTGCAGCAACATCTCTTCTCTGATGACGTATACAAATATACAATCCAATCAATTCCCAATGGACAAAATCGAGTCCCGTCCTACTTTTATTTTTATTATTTTGTTCAAGAAGCCGTTTAACTTTGATATCCGTCATAATAGGGGGGAAAAGACTATTGCAACTTCCATTTCATATTGATTTGAATGTAAATGTAGAATCTTACTTGTGGACACAATGAGCAGCTGTAACTATCCACTGGTGGGTGATAATGGATCCTCCGCAGATGTGTCGGTTGCTGTAGTAGAGACTCACTTGCCAAGGCCATCTGCCCAGAGTGGCTTCCACTCCTCCAATAATCCTGGGTAACTTTGCTCTGGTCCCACACTCTACAATGAACCAAATTACGAGCAAACAGATGTATGAGGATAGGAAGTATTATTTCAGACTTATATATTAACTTAAGACTCACCAAAACATTTTAATGCTATAACCTTTCCTGTACTACAGCTTCCTCTAATGTAAAAAACAAAACAAAAACAAATTAGTTCAATTTATGACAGTTGTTGTTCCGGAAACTCATCCATTAAAGTAGTTTCTTGATCACCTGAAACGCCATAAACTCTCCAAATTGCTTTGGTTTTCTGAGGTGATTTGGACAAATCCATCAGTGTAGTTCGGCCCAATATCAGTCAGATTCACCCCTTTGTGCTTCGATAATCTGAAAGAAGAGGTTGTTTGACAAAACTCAGATTGCCACACTTGCTAAAATAAATAAATAAATAAATAAAACTCAATCAACATCATTAACGAATTCTAATGTCATTCCTAATTTCTTGCCGTTCGCTAGTCATCAGATCATCTTTACGTTTATGCATATTTAAACGGTTATGCTCTACATCACAGAACTTTCATTGTGCTTTTTGGGAAACTTTTCACTTTCATTACAACAAAAAATAGCACCTCTAAGATTCTGCAATATTGGCCTGGTTTCACAGGCAATTGGCCTTGGTTAAATTAGGATAATTTATGTAACTTTTATAAAAATGCCTTAGAAAAAAAAAAATTGGAGTGCATATTGAGACTAAACAAGTTGACTGCTCAAACATGCATTTTAGTCTGAGGTTAGGCTTACTGTAAGTCTCGTCTGTGGAACCAGGCAATTGAGTTCCACAGTATGCTCAGGAGTGGCATAAAGGTGAGCAAATGATGACAGAATTTTCATTTGTAGGTGAACTATCTCTTTAATATTCTTCGAAATGCCTGTACTCAGGACATGTCATGCTTTGACTTCAAAGTACATTTCAACACTGCTGTTGCTCTATGAATGGTTGACCTACAGAAAACAGCCACAGCTGGTACTCAAGTGAAAGGTGCTGAGAGCTGTAAGTGTGTGTGTGTGATTCGGCTGTCAGCATGCTCACCTCAGATAGCCCAGCTGTCGACATACGAGCGTTCCCAGAGAAGAGTTCCACCTCTCGTAACATACGGGCAGCCACGTCTGTAGCTTCTCCAGCTGGATCTCCAGAAGAGAGTTCTCCACACTGATTCTGTAAAACACTGAGCCCCATTCAGTCAAAATCACTCCCAAAATAACAAACTGTAGCGCTGAGTGCGAGATATGATGTTTTAGTTGAATTTGTTTAAAGGATATTTCAAATAATAAGGATTGTGTTGAAATTGTAGTATTTTGTAACCTCATTAAGGTGGATCAGGCTTGGTACATTTATATTAAATACAACAAAAACACCATTATTGACATAACCGACTGAACACATAATAACTTCTTCCCTCCAGACACACTTAACCATCCACAGAAACCCCAGCAGGACAATTATAGTTAACTAAAACTAAACGTAAAATCACTAAAAAAAGATGTGTAATGATGACTTGAAATAAAATGAACATGAACTGAAATAAAATATGAACAAAATATTTTCACTTTCATTTGGAAAATTAAAACTGTAATAAAAATAAATGACTTTACAAATTACTTTACTAAATTGAACTGAAATGAAAAATATAAAAATAAAAACAAATTTTATTTTTTAAACAAAAATCATTTAATCCACACAGTGTTACACAGGCGACTAGAATGGGTGAATAATTGTTTCAAATTTGTTCATTTGTGATGAACATGAACTGTTTTCACCTACATCCAAAGATTCACTAGAATAAATTGTACTTTCCAACACTCAGAGCAGTGTTAAGGATGAAAGTTTCACTTTAAATCACATTTTTGAAGGATATCATATAAAGGAGAGGGAACTAAAGGACTATCCATCGCTATTTATGGGAGTACCGGTTTAAGATAAACCAATTTACCAAAGCATCAGACTTTTCAGGGCTTTCATAGAGGTGAATTTAGGATGAACCAATTCACAAATGAATGAGACTTTGCATTGTTACATATGGGAGAAAGGACTGTTTATCCGTGTTTGACTATTCCATTAGCTCAGACATTAAAGGCATACTGTAAAAGTTACACTGAACCACTGAACTATCACTCAACAAACTCAAAGTTAGTAACGTTGCTTCTTTCAGTTAGTTACAACACTAGTTAGCTCACTTATTTTTCACTTCCTCTCCCTTTAGTGTGCTTGTCTATGTGTTTACAGCTTTCACAGGGCTTTGTTTATGTTACTTTGTTTGTAATGCCAGCGAGTTTGGATGAACAACCACTGTTCATCTGTTTACCTGCGGTGTCTCTGTTCTTGTTACACAGTAGAGCCAGACCGATTTATTGGCAGGCCGGTATTATCGGCAGATATTAGGCATTTTCCGAACTATCAGTATCGGCAGTTATAATGGCCGATGAATGAATATTTCAAAAATTTAAAAAAAACGGATGAAACACGCTTCAACCATGTCATGAGTGTTGGAGTTGTATAGTTTGTCCACCAGAGGGCACTCTACACTGTACCTGTTGGCAACACTCGTTTATCACACACCTGCTGATCCAGGTTGCAGGTACACCTTTAAAAAAAAATTCCCACATTTTTTCTTTTGTCAAATCAACTTAAATAATTTATGTAGTTCAGTTTTTTAAGTTAAACCAACAATACTTTTTTTTACAGTGTAGCTTATAAGGCAATGTAGGGACTTTTTATTTTATTTATCAGAACTTTAATATATTTTGATGTTCCTCTGTTCTGTTGTGATAATAAAAGAAACAAGTTTCTTTTTAAAATGCATTTTCATATTATTTTAGTTAAAACTCATAAATAACTGCAAATAACCAATCTGTTAATGTTTTGTTGTGTGTTTCTGGAAAAAATCAAATGAAATAAAAATAGCAGCCGAAATATCGGAATATCGGATTTTAAAACCAACAAATATTTGTATTGGTATCGGACTTCGAAATCCTTTATCGGTCGCGCTCTATTACAGAGTCTGTGCATAAAAAGCTTGGGGGACAAATACCTTTCCTGGGGTCTGTCACAGAGATGTCCTCAGTTATGTTGCAGAAGGACGTGTCTTTGGCGT
>JAOTRC010000003.1:8261540-8271869 GCA_027497675.1 Cyprinella lutrensis
ATTAACTCACTTTTTCCAGTTCAATCAACTTACTGTAAAAGTTTAAGGCAACCAGGTTACTTACTTTTTTAAGTTAAACCAACAATATTTTTTACAGTGCTGACCAATAACAATGTCAATCATGTAGTTAAATGTCAACAGCAGAGTAAAAAAATAACTCGATCTCTCTTGACAATTGCTAAAAAAAAATCTAACATTTTCCTATAGTTTAATTTCAGCCGTTTCATTCTTTTGCTGTTATTGAAGCTATGTGCAATTTCCCTGCCAGTAACAACACCAAAAATAAATAATCAGGTACCTTATAAAGTCCTCATGTTATATTTCAAAAACTCAGATAGTCGATCAAAAAATACAACTCGCAATAACATTAATAATGCAATAATATTATCAATAACTAAAATTCAGCTACAGTATTTATAATTAAACTATCAACAGATTAATCATTAAAATGGTTGTAGTGACACTGCAAATTCTTGCCATTAATGTTTGAGTCAGAAGTTGACACAGTATGAGGCCAACATCAAAAAGTTGACATGCCGCAGCTTTAAACTGTTTTATGCATACATCAGCATTATACCAGCTATTGGTCTGTAGACATCAATTCTGGCCAATGAAAAGCCAGTCGACCACTAATGTGTATTAAAAGGTGGCAATTTTCTAACTCTCATAAATCTAAGCCTCCTACATACTAATGATTCTAAGTAATAGAATAATATGGCACATGGTGCTTGGCTGGGCCTCCTTCGATGAGTAGGCTGATATTTGGAGGTCACGGTGAACTGTGAACATCCCTATAGAGCATTCATGGGTATGAGCGCGCTGTGAATTGGGAATATTTCAGTGGTGCTGTTCACTGAGGCCTCTCCTTCACGGGCCGTCATGATCCATTTCATCTTAATGACCAGCGAATGCTCGTTTGATTCACTACATTAGTTTGATGCCGCAGAGTGACGCGTAACAACATTGCAGGCGGAAGCTACGCGTGTTCATGGTGGATTGAAAAATGAAGCCATTTTACCCTCATTAAGGGAGTAATTAGCTATTAGCCAGTACGAGTAAGACACTTTCCTTCACACAACCTAACTTTCCAGGTCTTTTTATTTCTTTTTTAAACGGTCAACTCTTCATTTTGTCCATGCTGTAGTGAAACAATCAATGTCATCAATCAGTTTCTTCACTTCTCCAATGTAGAAGGATACATATTTAAAGAGAAGTACGCCACACATCTAATTCTCTTTGGATCTTCTGCTACATAGCCCCACCATAACCCGCAAAAACTAAACGAGATGCGATAAAAACGCAGTAATTAATCTTAATGTGTTACGAGGTAATAAAAGTGCACCCATAAAATGGTAGAAGCCCCACTAACTGGTGTGAGGAGTTACAATCCCAAACTATCAGCTCAGTTAACAAGCAGATATTCTACTCGACTGACAGTTTAAAGGGTCATCCATAAACACTCATGTCTTTAATAATGAAAGCGCAGCACTGCATGATTAATTCCATCCTCCTCAGCTATCGGTCCCTACAGGATACAGTTAATGAAATAATCGTATACGCAAGGGAGCAAACAGCAGTAAATTAAATTACTAAAAATAAAAGTTTTACACGTTTGCAAATTCACTTTTAATGATTTTCTTGGGGGAATTCACCAATAATTAATTGAGCCGTTTATTTGCACATGCTGTCTGTGTTGTTTTAGTGCAGAGAAGGCATTATGAACACTGGGTAATGAGCAAATACGCGCTAAAATGACCTAATTTGAAAGCTGCTTCTGAATTTGAAATGGCCACACTCACAGGATGTTGAATTAGAATGACAGGAACTGCAATTCAAAGAAGGTGGGTTGGTTTGTGTTTTAATTAATTTATTAAATACTATAAAAAGGCAAAAGCTATGGTAAAGCTACAGAAATGGTAAGTGAAAGAAATTCAACACAGATGATGTATTCCAGTAAAGAAAACATATACACAAACTAAGGTCAAATCGTTTTTTAAGGCCTAAAAAACACAACAATTAAAGTTTGTCTCTCTCGACACACTTACCTTTCCAAAAAAAAAAAATTAGAAAAATGCTGTGCTATATTCTTTTAAATTAATTTTAATTCCTTGTACTCAAGTTGAAATTCTGTATCCTGTTTGCAGCCTCAATCCAAATTCAGGAATCAAATTGGCGCTTAATTTACATAGAAAGTATGGTTGAGCTTCTGTTTATCATATTTGATTTGCTCTTATTAAGTAGGTGTTAATGTTTATTTGGGAATAAAAGTCTAAATCCAATCTTCTTATAATGCAACCATGTCTTTACTTGGATCAAATGACTTAACTGCTCAATTCATATGGATTACTTTGACAGATTCTTTATGAGCTTTTTTGTCATGAGGATTTTCAATAGATGGATAAAGGTGAGAGAGCATATCGAAAATATCTATATTCGTGTTCCAAAGATGAATGGAAGTCTTATGAGGGTGGCAGAATTATGTGTACCATAATTAATGACAGACTATACATTTATACAGTAGGTGATTTATCACTAGTGATAAATAATACTTAATACTTAGATTACTAGAAATTATTTAGTAAACACATTTAATGACATATTGCTTGAGTCTTGCCGATATAAAAATTAAAATGATTTTTTATTTGGAGTATTTTATTGCACAATGCACATTTCTTAATATATCACTATTAGTAAGGATAGTATGATGTGATAAAGTAAGATATTTAAGGTGTACCAACAGAATACTTGCAATTGTTCCACTTTAGCACAATCAAATACTTAAGTATATCTTTAGTTGAACCTCAGATCTACTTCCAGTAGATCTTAATTAAACACATACACTTAATTAAAGTGCATGTATAGTAGTATAAAATTAGTTATTCCAATTTAGCAGACTTTAAGAACAGTATATCAGTTTAGAATACCAAAAGTACAATCGCAAGGTATTTATTTTAAACGCATACAGTATGTAAAAGTATTCGTAGTATAATTAGCATTAAATAAATGCATTTCAAATACATTTTAGCATATTTATTTTTTACTAAATTAATTTAAAAATGCACAGCTCTACTTCAGTGTATCACCTGGTTAAACTGGATTGCACATGGCTCGTGAATAAAATGCAAAGTGGTGCAACAATTAAATAGATTTGCCTCTTTTACTCATAAAAAGACAAGCAAAATGCAGCCCAACGGAAAAAAAGGGTTCATTGGGGTTCTATATATGAAGCATAGGGTTCTTTACTCAACTCCAAAGAGCATTTTATCCTAAAAAAGTTTCTAAAATGACAAGAAAGATCCCTTTTGGCACAAAGGTTCTTTATAGACTATTATTCATTCACATATTTCATTATTCTGCAACATTTTGGAATTAAATTATGGTTTATTAAACTATTGTAGTAACTTTTAATCATGCTGATTTTTGGCGGAGAAAAACTGAAATGGCACTCTTCGTGTGATATCAACTACCTAAAATGATATAAATATATACATTTTCTAACCCCCATATCTTGAATTTTGTGATAATTCACATGTATTCATTCATTTAGGGTCTTCAATAATATGACATATTTTGAAAAATGATAATGAATGAACCCAAACGGTTCCATGTAGAACCCTTTTTATTGAACCCTTAAAAAGGGTTCTGTACAGAACCTTTCATGGGTTCCAAACACGTAGCGCTGATAGAACCTTTTCTTCTAAGAGTGCAGTCATGAAAACATTGTAAAACCTATATAAATAAATCAAGGTGTGTATGCTAAACAAGTAACCGTGCAACGAAAAGAAAGTCGCAAGAGTTTTCTGTACACACAAATATGAAATTTACATAGAGGTAAAAACAAGCAGAACATCAAAGGACATAGTTTGGAGAGGAGCGGAGGAGCCCTGTAAAAGATTCAAAGGTGTGTTGAAAGGAAATGTGCTACGGTGAAAGTTACTGAAACATGCTTGAAACCGAAGAATAAATAAACCATTGAAATCAACCACTTGCAGCATCTACTGTAGCATTTTTTTAGGGATTTCCTAATTTGGATTTAATTGTACACCGGTAGCAGCACATCCAAAGCAGCAAACGATGAAAGGACGTCAGTGTAGAGCATTTGTAAACTCGCTGCTTGTCAAAATGTTTAGACTGAACATAAAAGACTAAGATTGTCGTACCCAGCGATCACCCCGGGGAAATGTTTTTCAGCTCCAGAGCTTTTGATGTCATTTCCATGGTTGGCAGGACACGGCATCAACTTTTTCTTTTTCTTTTTTTTTCTTATTCCATATTCACCACGGAAGATAATTTGTGCAGTCAGAGAGCGCAGTGGTTGCTCAAGGGTAACAGTTTCAGTTAAAAATTGGGAATAGATGAATTTTCATGACCTGTCTGAGCGGATTTATTTCTAGAAATGTGACAGGAGTGAGTTATAATGGCTGGTTATGGATGAATGCAGTGATCCTGATGTGAGTGAGGGATAATCCTGCATATGAGAGGATGAAGCTAGGCCAGAGTGTTTACCTTCTGCTCATCAGTGTGGATGACATCACCAGCACCATGCAAGCCACATGACACAGTCACATCATATGCACGCACATGATTGGTTGAAAGGAAATTGGAAGAGGTTGCATGGAAGATACAAAAATACAGACACAAATGTAACTATGTAAAAAAAAAAGTCAAGGGTTAGAACAAACTGCAGAGAAACATAAAACTTAGCAACTTAAAATGGTTTTAAATCACAAAGATTACAACATTGAGCACAGATGCAGAAACACACTGAGCAGGATTTCCTCTGAGAGATTGAGCATATGGTCTGCATTTAAACAACTGAAAAGCAAAAACTAGCTAAATATATATTATTTTTATTTTACACTTTCTAAAGATAATGTGAGACATACTTGCTTATGCAAAACATGCAACATAAGGATGTTCTGCTACAGTATGTGGCTGTTTTATTGTACCTATTGTTTCTAAAATCTTATTGCTTATTAAAGTAATAACACTCTTTTTGCAACATGATTTGATGAATTATTCATGTGCTCAGCAAAAACATGTTCAAATTCGTAATGTGCAACTGTGATAGTGATGCTTGCTTTAGAAAACACTACTAAAAAGTTGTCAAATCATATTTCTCAATGAAAAACAGAGGAAACACTGAAGTATTCATATAATACTGGGGGATAGTGCATTAGTTTTTGGACAAAGCATGTGATACATTAAGCACATAACAACATTTTAAGAATGTGTACTACTTATGGATTTACTGTGTGTTGCCTAAAGATAAAGACATTTTGAGATATATTTGCAGCCACAAAATAACATAGTAATGTAATATAACTCTTTGTATTACATACAGAAGGATCTTTATGGCATCTGTTTGAATATAATACAATAATAATAAAGAGCATCATTCAGCTGCATAACAAACCTGTGTCCTCAGTATGAAAATGAAAAATCCCATCTAGGGAGCATATGAAAAAAAGAAAATGTTCACTTTTATTTAGTTTGATATCTGTAATTGAGGAAACAACTAGCATATTAACTTAAAGACCCCATTAAAACATATGACGAATCCAGTTTTCTTTAATGCCTTCACAGTTTACAAAAGTCATGTTGGTTTTGGGAGGGACATTCTCATTCTAAAGAGCATTTGACTGGACAAATATATATATATATGTTAATTTGCTCATTGTTTACATGTCAATAACATTTACATGTCAATAATATACATGGACTTAAAGCCACTCAACTCTCATTTTGATCTCATGGGGTCTTTAAATCCTACAACCACTAGAAATTCTATTAACAAATAATAAAATGTAAAAAAATAGAAAAAATTATAAATTAATATGATGATCACAATGATCACAGGGTAAACACTTACTTGTGATAGAATAGCCTAAAGGATTCCGTAGAAAACGAAAAAACAAAAACACAAATGGGAAACAAAATTGGGGAAAATCACATAAAATGACAGGATGAAAAAAAGAGAAGTCTGAAAATGTCAAAGGGTAAAAGCCGGTAACAAGATCAGACAGACTCTCATCACTCATACATTACCTGATATAGAGACATTACTCTCTCACGCTAAATGGGTTTTGTTTCATGTACTGACAAGAAATAAATCCTAGTGTACAATGTGTTGAGTGCGTTATGTGGTCACGGCATTTCTGGTCCAAAACATCCTGCTGATCACACAAACAACCACCAGGAGGAGTAAGAGCGTAGATGTGTGTGGTGTGTGAATGTGATGAGAATATCAACACAAATCATAGAAATATTCATGTAGTGTGCGTTATGATTGATTTTTATTGATGTTTTGTGGAATGTTATGTCCTGAGTGTGAAGATGATGTCCTGCTCTAACAGTCAGATTTCTAATAGATGAATAAATCATTGATGTAAGAAATCATTCATGTAAGGTGTGGCCAGTATATATGTATGAGTATATATAAAGCAGCAGTAAAACTGCCAACCGTATATTATTTGTAACACATATTATGATTTTCAAATGCATCACGACCATCAACCAATCTTCTCAATGTGCTGAATTACAAATCTTACATTATTTTTAGTCCTCTGTGATCTTTATTTCTCATTATAGGCTATTTTTAAAAATATGTCCATTTTTTTTTCTTGTCAAAAATAATACAAATGTTCTAGCTACATCAATAAGCTTTGACCTATAAATGATTCAAATAACCACCTGGTTTCTCTTGATGAATAATAACCGGTATAAGGTGCAAAACAATGGTTGTCTGGTTGTATTGGTTGTCAAAAAGAGGCAGATATATTAAACCACCGAGGTATCGCCTAGTAAAGGTTGTCCTTCAAAACTCAGAGAGACGCCACAGAGAGGCTAACAATTACTCTGTTGTTATCTGAACCGAACTCTGTCGCTCCTTCAGAGTAAAGGTGAGCCAGTCAACCATATCAAGAGCTCACAACACTGTCCTGTATGGAAGGCAGGCACACAAAAGAAAGCATAGCTCGAATGGATGTTTCATCCTGTGCTCCATTGGATTTGTAATTCAGTAAAATGAGAGAATTGTTCAAGGGACTGCAAATGTTAATATTCAAACTACTTAAATCATTAGGGCCTAGTCTTTAGCACCATGAGCACAGACTGTATCTTTTAGCAACTGCGTCAGCCAGAGACTTCACACTAGCTTGTTGATAAGGTGTGTGGGCCGTCACGCCACGCTGCCCTGCTGTTGTGCTCCTGAGAGAGAGAGAGAGAGAGAGAGAAGCGTGATACTCACGGACTTGCTCGGTTTTGAAGACCAACGACTGGCTGCTGTCGCCTTCGCCCTTGCCGTTGATGGCAGACATCTTGACTTCGTAATCATTTTCGGGTTTAAGGCCGGTAACTGTGACTGAATTCAGTCCTGCTGGGAAGCAACGAGAAGCAGATTTAATCAAAAACCCATTAATTAGTTCATAAACAACAGCATGCAAGATGAATGGGCAACGCAAAACCTTGCCACAGAAAACAGTTGAAGCAATGGGGAAAACAGTGATGCTGACATTAAATATCATGGTGGTTAAAACAAACTAAAAAAGGGTATTTAATTTAAGAATGAAAAGTCTGTCCTCATTTACTCGCCCTCATGCCATTCTAAACCTGTATGAATGACTTTCTTTGAGGAAAAGAAGATATTTTGAACATTTTTGGAAGTTACCATTGACTTCCATTGTAAAAGAACACATGGTACACTTCTATGGTACACAGAATAAATAAAGTCACACAGGTTTGGAATGACACAAGGGTGTTTTTTAACACAATTTTCATTTTTGTTGATCTATTCCTTTTAATAGATTACATGGTCCACGTTATAACAACTGAAGCATTCATGAAACATGAGCAGAATACATTTGTATGTAAAAGCATTTGGTTTCCTTACAAGTGTCCTTATTACAGTGTAATTAATTGTAAAAAAAAAAACACTGTGAAATTAATTAACTACATGCACTGACTTTAGGAGTAAAGGTTTGGTTTAGGCTAAGTTGAATGTAATTTTGCATAATTTATTGTTACTACTATTATAAGTATATGCAACGTCTAAAGAGGACCGTAGCTAGGTTTCCATCCACCTATTCTAATGCACATTTTGGGATATTGCGTAAAAAAAGTCTGCATGGAAATGACAAAATTAGCATAAAAATGTGCATTAAAAAAACATATGCAATAAATTGAGGCGAATATATTTTTTTTATCCAATAAGAAGACATGCCACACGAAAAATATATATCCATGTATCCTAAATGCATGTGTATGTGTCAACCATGACGGAAACTCATTTACCAAAATAAATCCTTCAATACGCAACACAAAACTTACGTGACTTTGCCTCAACAATGGATGTGATTGGATGATTCTGCAATGCCTGAGCAACAGTCTGTCATCAAAATGATTTGGTAAAAATTACCTCCCAGAAGCGTCTCACATGATTGCATTCCCAAACACCAGGCATAACAACACAAGATAGCATGACAGCGTTTGTTGTGTTTCATCTATTCGCTCTGAGATGCCAAAAAAAGAG
The DNA here is from genome assembly GCA_027497675.1 of Cyprinella lutrensis. Lineage (NCBI taxonomy): Eukaryota > Metazoa > Chordata > Actinopteri > Cypriniformes > Leuciscidae > Cyprinella > Cyprinella lutrensis. Next base: position 8,270,071 of record JAOTRC010000003.1, read on the forward strand.
CAACAATGGCTTCCACGATTGCAGGATTTCTATTAAAGATATTTTGCACCAATTTCATAGGAAGTGATAATTTTGTTCTCTTGAACACATAGAGAACAGCTCTAAATTTTCCAAATTTACCCATTAGTTAAATTTGCGACTTTGGATGGAAACATAGCTACTGTAAAATAAAGTGTTACCAACCATTCTATTATTCATTCTTTAATTCATTAGATTTGCTTATTTTTCTGCTTGTGTTTCATGAATAAACCCCATTACAAGCAAACATAATTTATTGCAACAGATTCTGTCAACAAGTTCTTGAAATAATTGCATAAATACTGAACACTTTTATAGCAAGTAGATTTTCCCCTTCAATCCAGTTATAATGTCGAGGTTCCCAAAAAATACAATTTAGTTTATGATCAAGTAATGGTTGCTGAAAACACTTTCCAAAAAAGGGCCTTTAATGTGATTTTTAAAATAAGTGGCCAGTGCTGTTTTCCACCATATAAATCCACTATTAAATTCTACAAACCATTAAGTAGTGTTGATATTCCATAAAATACAGATGGCTAACTCCTTCAGTTCATGTGACAGACTTACCGTCTTTCACCTCATAGACTCGCTGCACCCATTTCCCTCGACCCACGGCTCTCCACTCGGCTCGGTACTTGAGCACAGGAACTCCTCCAGTGGACACGGGCTCTTCGAAAAGCACCTGAGCCGTGCTGGAGTACGGTAGCACTTGAGTGATGGACGGCGCCGAGGGCACATCTGCACCACAAGGGAGACAATTTACAATACGCAGTGGAAAAATTGCACTTTATCAGCTTATGCTCGATAACTGTGCCGATTTGTGGCGAGCAAAAGTTTACACGAGGAAAAACTGAGCTATTGTTTTGCACTTTATTGAACAAAGGCTAGAATTGCAGGTAATTCCAAATTGCAAAAAGCATCCAGACACTCAAAGTCAATGCGATATTCTACCACCCTAAATGACTATATTGTGTGCATTGAGATCAATACAGAGAAACAGACCAGCTGGTATCATGATGAACTCTCTGGATTCGGTCCCGATCTCATTGGAGGCAGTACAGTTGTAGTTGCCAAAGTCGCTCTGAGACTCTGGACTGACCTGGGACAGATCAAGTGAATGCATTAACCTCTCGTTGCATTAGGTGTATTTACACCTAACGGTTTGCTCGCTGTGTTAAAATATTGATGAGACACATAGGCTGCAGTAGTGCCCTACAGCAACCCTACCTTATCCTGGATAAAGCTTAGAAAACAGGCCCAGATCACATTTCACCCCAAAACCAAAATAAAAACTAGGTATAATATTGCAAACACAGAAAATTAAGCTTGTTTTTAAAACCATTACGAATAGATAATGAATGAATTATTATATGTGAAGAAATGTTTTAAGTGAACCTGGGAATGTCATTCAGTTCCTTAGTAGAATTAATATTATTTACATTCAAGACAAAGAGCAAAACATTGATAATAACCATTGTGGTTGTGAATGTGTATGCAACAAATCAGTTGAGAGAATAATTCAAGTAACTGACAAAACACACAATTTGGCATAATAATGTAGCCTGCAAAAAAAGTCATTGGGCAAATCAGTGTATCAAAACAAATAGTAAAAAAGTGATGAATGAGATGAATAGATGAATAGAGATAATAGTTATACAAATATAAATAAATAAAAATAAAACAAAATAAAATAATATAATATAATATAATATAATATAGACCATTTTGCAAGATGTAAATAACACTGGTCCAGAAGCATTTTCTGTTTCAGTTTTTTAACA
>JAOTRC010000003.1:8298796-8310539 GCA_027497675.1 Cyprinella lutrensis
CTTGTGATTTTCACTAAATACCAGTATTTAACGTTAGACAGTCAACTGAAAATAAATACTTATAAGTAGGCCCTATAATAATACAGTGTGTGTGTGTGTGCGAACGTTCTCTGGATCTTGGTTTCTTAAAGGGATACTTCACCTCTGGATAGATGAATGAGTATTTAAAATGGGTCATTTATGTAGACGAAATATGCAATCATTTTTGAATTTGGAGCTTTCTTGACTAAGAAAAGCCAGAAAATGTATTTTTAGCTCTTCCAGAATGCACTTGTTTCGCTGCCCTGGGAGGCCACACCTACCAGTAGCAGAGCGCATTAGTTAAACAACAAGTCTAGGCTACTAGTGAGTCCCGGTGATAAGTCTGCCCGAAAATGTGTTTCAAAATCGCCCAAAATGTCCGGGATTTGGCTTTTGCGTGCTACAGTCGCCATTCATTATGTTTACTGTGGCGAGCAGGACGAGGCTAGGGCCATGGGAGAACAGCGCGAGGCCAGTGGCGTGACTACCGATGAGCGACACCTGTGAGACGCACCAGTCTCGTATCTCTCGCAGTGGAACGGGAATCTTCATTGCAATGTTAAAACGCACATCAACCGATCACTTGATAGTTGTTCATATAAACACTACATTCAGATTCACCAATCGGAATGAATTCAGTTAGATTAAACCAAGTGCGCATGTAAACAATGAATGGCGACTGCGGAAAGCAAAAGCTGAATCCCAGGCATCGATAGCCGGACATGTCCCGGAAAAAGATGATGGTCTACTACTACTCAGCTTTCTCCACAGAACAAGAGCCTGCTAGCTTAGCTTCCAAAAAAAGATGGCTGACACTGTACATTCTGTGAGAGATCCCACCCTCAATGGGCGGATTGAAAACATGCGGAACTGCCCCTACTACTGACTGTAGTCTCTAGCCTCTGGCCACAAAATCCTGATGTCGCAAAATGACGATATTTGACGATAACATGGACAAGTCATCTCTTTTCAGTCTGCCGAAGTTACATTAGCTAATCTAACCAGCGGGTCAAATCATATTCCAGTGCCACCCCTTGCCCCCTTTCTAGACACCCCGCAAGTAAAACCTGATTCCAAGGTTGTCCTAATTAAACTCAGTCTCAATGGAATGTTTTAATTTGTCACATTAACATAGATGAATGAGAAATGTCATCAGAATTCTCTGGAGTATCAGAATAATGAGTAATGTGGAAGAACAAGGACTGTTCAGGCAGGCAATTAAAGCCTTTATGATAAACCCCAGTCTGATGTAATCCTTGCTTCAGTGTGATGACAGACAAAACAGCATATGGGATAAAGTCACACGTGTCTCAGTAAAGTGGATTGTGGTCAATCGTGCCCAACCGAGATTCAACATGGAATCCATGTGAATGTGCATCTAAACAAGACTTGCACAAAAGTTTCATCATTTGACATTGATCATTGCACCATCTCTGTAGAGGATGATGTGGTCCAACAGACAAACTGGTAGCCAAGGCAAGAGAAACAGAATTCAAGTCAGTTTCCTTGTGCATTTATTAAGTGCAAATACATTTTAAAAACATGGTCTAAAATTAGAAGAGAAACAATTTTTCTATAAATGGAAAACAATGGAATAAAGCCCATTTATAATCCATAGATCACATCAAAATTAGATTCTCAGCATTTACATGTCAACCCTATTGATTTCCCGCTCACATTTCTCTTTAGTTATTAAAATAAGGGTGACAGATGTTATGAAAGTTCTAAACCTTTAAACCCAATCTTTCACATTCACTACAAAAAAGATTTTCCAAACAAAACGCTCAGTTTTCCATTATAGAGTTGGCATGCAATCATTTCCCATTAGGTTAAACCTCACACAGTAGTTCCCTTTGGAAAAAACACAATCATTCATCATTTGAAAGTACTTGGAGAAAGAGAAAAAAAACATCATTTGAAACGAAGCTGGTTTGTCTGGTTAGAAAAAATATGTGGAACAACAGGGACTACATTGACCTGGATAATCATCTCCAAGTTTGCTTAAGGCTACTAGATTGTTAGAGCACCTCGACATAGGGTTGAACTTTCAACTTGTAGATAATTGATTTAAAGACATGAATTCAATGAATATTGAAAACAGATCCTGTCATAATGCATTTTGCTCAAAAACTTCATGGTTTACCTATTTTATTATTTTACACACACTAAACATCAATGCTGATTGGTTAAACTAGACAATTTTAAGAGAATCAGATTAAACACAAATTTAATGACATTTCCAATTACTTCCTTTTCCCTTCCTACCTTACCGTGAGCTATAATGTTTTTCCTCTCAAATCAAACTGAGTGCAAAGTAAAGCAAATCGGAATGCAAAATATTTAAGCATACGTTTCCCAGAAAAAGAAAGAAAAAAAAATCTACTGTGGTATATTTAGCATTAATTTACATGCAGTTTTACATAAGGAGGAATGGAAATACTGACAAATCTACAGTCTAAAGTTTTAATTTCACTCCCCCTTTGAAAAAAAGGGAAAAAATAAATTAACCAATAAAACTTGGAAAAATATGAGGTCAATGTACTTGACAAACAAATGCAAAAATGCAATATTTAATTTTACAGCATGCAAATCAACTATTTTCAAATAGAATTTCCCTTGTGTAGGTTACGTTGATATATCAAGGTAAAATAATCGACCCTGAAGTAAAGTCCCTTTGAAAGCCTTTTCTGTATAAAAAAGTTGTGCCATCATTTCAGAAAGAAACAAATGCTAGTGGTTTATGTAAAGAAATAATCCACATTCCTCAGGGTTTGTCTCGGTTGTTCAATATACTGTACATGCAACTCATCTTTTTGTTTTTATGCATCCACCTATTTTACATGATCAAATCTACATTCACTCTATTCTCTGTGTGTCATTTCCACTGCAGTGGTTATTTGAAGCAAGTTAAATCCACCATGGTTTCAAGACTATCAAGTGTTCATCCCTTTTTTAAATGCTCAGGTAAAAGCCACATTTAACGTGAAATTCCCAACTTAACAGTACAAAAGCAGCTCTCACTATTAATTTTTAGGTAAATCTGCAAAATCTGATACAAAGAGGCATAACTAAATGTCACAAGACACAACATAGCTCAAAATTGAGCCACAATAGAGAAACATCTTGAAAAGAAAATAACTTAAATTTCCATTAGCATCCTCAAGAAAACAAAATGGGGCTTTGAAGTTTCATGGACAGCAATTTTCCAGAAATCCCCCCAAAATATGGCGCATGGAAGTCATTTCATCTTTAAATACTCTTTTTGCCAATCCTTGTGTCACCAAATGGTTTTTGTCCCATACGTAGTGTTACCAAGAACCGCTTCTGGTTCACATGGTGCACAGTACCCCACCAGAACAGTATCAAGTGATGACACTCCATCACCGAATCTACACATCTCCTGGGTAGGAGAATCAAACACAAACCCCCACTGGGGGAAACAGTCTTCTGAGCAGCTGGGCATCTCCAACTCCCGACCCATAAGCAAAGACAGACAAACACATGCACACTCAAATATACAAGTGAAATCCTTCACTTCTGGGCATTCATACAAGCGCTAACGGTTTATGTCAGAGCCTCTGGTGCCAAGCTGGTGCCAGTCTACCATGCGATGGCCTGGGGTGAGGTCTTTCAATTGGATGATGGTTTCACCCAGCAGGGTGTTGTCCCAGAATGCTCCCTCATTCAGTACCCGCAGGTGAATGGTTCGCTGCTGCAAATCACCACGTGGGATCTTATCATACACCAGCTGAAACAGAGACAAACGGATGTCATTCAGGAAGATTCAAAGAAGTAAAGTGCAACAGTGCTCAACCACTTTTTCCAAGGCCTCGGTTCCGGAAGCATTTATAAAAAAGTCTTCATTGTAGAAGTATAAGGGCATGAACCAAACTAACTAGGAATAAGGTAAATCAAAACTAAATTTTGAGAAAAAAAGACAAAAAGGTACAAGACTAAACCAGTTTTCATTAAATATATAATACATATTCTACAACAAAAACATACACCTCTGATTAATCTCAAAACTCACAGTAGATCTTAAGAGTTCAGATCAGAAGATATCTTTAAACAGGGTTCCTGCAGGTGTCTTCAAGTTAAATTCAAGTCTTTTTAAGACCATTTATTTAAAAAATTAATACCAATTTCCCATCCCTACCAGCAAAGAAAAACAAAATCCTTCAACTTGTGTTCATTTCTTTTTCAAATGTGGAATGGGTAAAAGATCATAAGTCAAGCAGGTAAAATAAAAACATTCCAGTAGGCCACAAGAAAGTTTGCCGAACAATGTTAAGTTGTGTTTTTAACATTAGCTAAACACACACAGGACATCAGTTCTGACTGGATTGCTTCCCAGATCGACACCATCTAACATTTTCATCTAGTTTTTTTTTTTTTCAATGACGAAAATGTCAATAGATTTTCGTCATAGTTTAAGTCATTCAAAACTAGCGTTTGTTTTCGTCAGTGAAAAAATGTCGTTGAAGAAAAGTTTATCATTATTTTCAATAATGAAATTAACACTGACATACAGCACAATTTTTAAGACCCAGATATCAAAATTCAAGACTTCTTAAAGACTTTTTAAGGTATTATTTCCAAATTCATAAATTCAATGCTTTTAAGGCTTTTTAAGAGCCCGTAGGAACCCTGTGGTAGGCAAAGAACATAATGACATGTTTAAATGCCAAATATTTTATCCATATCTGTATCTGAACCAGATGTAACCTGGTTGCCTCTCGCCTCGCCCACAAAATCTTGCACCTTGTTTACAAAACCAAGATACATATGGGATAGCTAAGGCTGAAATTATCTACAAAACAAAGCCTTGCGGTAACCGGTAGGTGCTGAACTAATTGCAGAGAGCGCTGAAGGTTCTGTGTCAATATGAAAACTTACCTTCGCACAAAAAGAACCGAGACTCTCCAACACTGATCTCGCTCTGTGCAGGTGTAATATCGACCTGCAGAGAAACTGAAGAGAGAGAAAAGTATTAGGATTAAAGAACACATCAAACAAACCTATAATGGAGCTAAAGTCAGCCAAAAAAAAAACTGAAAAACTTCTTAAACTGTTTTTCTCCACATGCATAATTCAGCAGTCTCTGAGAGCACTTTTCATTTATTCCACACAAGCAGCTGATCTCTTCAATTTTACAGCCGCACAAGTAACTATGGAAACCCCTCCGACACAGGCTCTTCAGATAAACGACGACACGTCATTTTGATCCGACTAAACGAGAGACGACAACAGACAGTGAAGCTAACAAGCTCATTGTCAACTCGGCCATTTCACCTCCTTAGAGTTTTGCGGTGTCATTTATTGCCTTATTGCCGTTGCATTTGACGGTGGCATCAGCGCATTCAGCACTATGTCACAAATGCATCCCATTACGCAGAGATTTATTTAGGGAGAAACTCTCAATCCCCACTTAAACCCATTCTTAGCTACGCCTAAAAGCCTGTTTGGTTTTAAAAACGATACATCTGTCTATTTTGTCCCCAGAAACTCTAGGAATGGAAAGAGTAAAACAGATCGATACGTTTCAATTGAGAAAACATAAAAACCCAGAGCTTGGGCGTTAACTTCAGCGAGACGGTTACTCATTTCTCATTCATATGTCGGAACACGGGGGATGTTTGGGAAATCAGTAAAGACAAAGAGAGCCGACTGAAGACAAAATTGATCCGCTCACAGATGGTGGCCTTTAGTCTTCGAGGTAATTTAATAAATGGAGAAAGCCGGACGAGGGTAAACCTCAATTAAATCAGCATATTTAATCAATACAATTGGATGTTTGTTGTTCTTAGTGGAAGGGCCATTTATTTCATGCGTCTTCACACATTTATAGTCTTTATTTAGATAAAAGAATAATTTTAATCTGTGAACTTGGCAGAGCAGTCAACTTTGGGAATGACACAAAAAGGCTGAGGATTTTAAATTAATTAGCCTCTCATTAGCAGGGCATGCTGGGAAATGCATGGTGACACTGGAGTCATCTGTGCAAGACCTCTAATCTCTGAAGTCCCCGCTTGAATTCGCTTTGAAGAATTACAAAAGCAATGGTGCCTACAGTGAAATCTGACTTGAAAAAGTTCACTTCCAGGATTAAGTTGTGGCTAAAGGCAAAAAAAAACTGTGACCATTTTTAGCTATTGTTTTTTTCTGGTTGCGTGTGTGTGTTTGAAGAAATGTGAATGTTTTCTATTTGTATGCATCTATTTATAATGTACTTAGAAATGCCCAACCAGGGACAGGAGTTGAAAATTAGCATTAGCTACAAACTCTACATGCTGCGCATCAGTTACAGGCTTTGTATTGTGACTATGTTTGACTGTATGGTCCCTGTTAAATAAATGAATAAATAAAAATAAACAGTTTTGTTCTACTAAAGACAGATTTGACTTCTACATTATGTGAAAGCTATTAAAATTTTTTCCCAAACACGCACTAAGCGGTGCCAATCACAACACATTTTGTATTTCGGAAGGAGGAGCTTTATCAAAGTTGCAGTGTTTGAGCCAGATTGGGGTCATTTGATTGCGTTTTGGAACAATCAAGAATGAAAACATATTCTAGGACACCCCAAAAACAAATCAAGACTCAACAGGACCCCTTTAAGCAGTTTAAATGATTAGAGAAGTCCTACATACTTCACTCAGAACAAACTCAGAACACATACTTAATTTTGATTTTACATGGACTTTAAACATGACATTATTTTCAAAATGTAACACTGCACAGATGAATTGGTCAAAAGAAGTTCAATAAGACGCATTTAGAAAACGGGGTGAATTTTCATGTCATGCCGACTTTCAAACTCGACTGGGCTTCAAAGAACCACTTGAGTCGGTGGAACAGAATATTTCATAACTGGTCTAAAAGCAATCCATATTACTTTGTGAAAGTGAACAGCTATTGACGGCATATCATTGGCCTGTTATAGTATTATAATGCATTTTTCATTGCTGCTGACCTCTGCAGAAATTGGCTTACAAATCAATTGAACCAATTTTGACAACAACCTTAGTTACAGCTGAAAAAAATTAAAAATAAATTTCTACACAGACACTTCCACCTCACTTCTGGACTTCGTTTTATGTCTAAAGCATTAGTTCAATCAAAATTCTGTCAATTCTGTCTTCGTCTTCATTAATATATGGCAACAAAAAAAGGTAAATTTAATAAAAATGAATGAAGCCTGTGGTGGTCAAGTACCATAAAAGCGGTCCGTATGATGTGTTAACTAAAGTCGCTTTTATGGGAGAAAAAGACTGAAATTTGCTTAAAATCTTGACATTTAATTTAGCTCAGATCTTTGATAAACTGACTTTAGCAGTTCCCAAATCAGTCTAAATGATTCGTCTCATGAAATCGATTCATGAGTTCATTTCATTGATTCAAACAGTTACAGTTATCAACAGCTAACTGGAAGAAAAGAAACTCGATGAATATCAACTTGAATTTCAATAGATTAGTGAGATGAACAGCAGGCTTACGGTAGTTTTACAACACTTTTATGGTGCTTTTGCATCAATTTTAAAGCTTGAGAGTTCCAGTGTCCATTCATTGTACAGTACACATAAAAAAATATCTTCTTTTGTGTCACACAGATGGAAGGTTGAAAACACATGAGTGCAAGTATAAATGACAATCTTCATCTGAGAAATCAATAGATGTGTAAATAGTGTTTCAGGCACTATTTTTCAGTGAGTCGTGAGTATGTGCTGTTGTGATGAGGGAGCTGTATGTGTACAGTATATGTGTGTGTGTGTGTGTGTTCATGACTGCAGCTGGATATGTGCCTGCATCTTCACAGTCCCACCCTCCCGACACACATCATCTCACCTCATCTGTTTATCACATCCAAAATGACGCAAATGCAAAACATTTTGAACATTGTTGACAGGATTGTTTTTTGTATTCCATGATTTTATGCAAATATTTGAATGAATCATCTTAAATTTTAGCATTTGGCTTCCCATATTATTTGAAATAATCTTTCATATATTCCTCTGGGATATCAAATGGCCCTGCAGAACTGTCAGACTGAATCTTAAAGTAAGAGATAAAGAGATTCACAGGCATTTCTTCCTCAGCTTCACTGCTGGAGACTGGGAATACCTGAGTTTGTGCTATTTTCTTCAACTGAACTGCATGTGTAACCAGCTGGGTTAGTACTAGACGTCGATTTCAAACGCACTGCCTGCAGTCTGTGGGTGGAATCACAGGTTACCATCCCTCAAAGAAGAGTTTATTCATCACAAAAGGGAAAAATACCAAGAGAAAAGTAGTGGTGGGGGGGACCACATCTGAAAACAACCCTTTATTAGCACTCAAAACAGAAGCACAAGAGATCAAATGAAATTCTGACTCTGACCCATTAAGCAGAGATGCTACATTCACACTGAAAGCTTTTACTGGAATTAAAGGTACAGTAACCGTTTTAAGAGAAATGCTACTGAAAGTGAATCGGACCCAGCAACACAACAAACTTCAGTAGGGGGAGCAGTGGGAAACTAAATTTAATGCAGGACTGAATGTAGGCTAATTGTTAAATAAACATTTAACAGTGATAATAATGTATCATTACTGCTTAGCTAAAAATGGAAAATTCAGGATTTAAAGCATGCCATAAAGTAGGGCTGAAAGCAAAAAAAAAAAATCAGAAATTTTGGGCTAAATGGCATGTATGGTATAATCTCAGTATTTACATTTATTACTATTTGAATTTTAAAAGATCTGTACATTTAATTAAAAATTACATATATATATATATCCAGATCAATATTGTCCCAGGCTATGAAAATAGAGTGAGGCCCTGTATACACGAGAACGCTCGCGGGTGAAAATGTAAAAATATTTTATCAGATGTGCCTTTCGTTTACACGGCGACGGCGTTTTGGGGACTTAAAAACGCAAAAAAGTGAAACCACCCCCCAGAGTGGAAATCTTAAAAACGCTCCACCGCCGCGTTCCCATAAAGGTAAAAACGCAAAAATCTGCTTGACAGTGAAGCTTGTACGCAGGCGCGCGGACTTGGTGTTGTTGTGTGGCAGTGTTTCACATCGCCACCTAGCCGCCTGGAGTGCATACTACATTGAATTTCACACACTGTTGCGTCACCATATGCACATGGATTTCCCACCCAAAACGCTCGTCTAAACGCAGAATAAAAAGTGATAACGCAACGCCACTTTTGCGTTTTCTCTTCAGAACAGTTTCCCTGTAAACATAGCCTGAATGTAACCTTGCAATCCATCCAAAAAAGGGGTCAAATCATTTCATATTCAAACAAAATTCACTAATCTGAAAAAAATGAAAATGAATATAGCACATTTATGTTCACCAAAAATATTCAACATCAAATATTTTAGCAAAATACTTATAATTTAGTGTTAATGTATATTTTAGTCAGAGTTATTGCGCTCCTATTCTATTGCGCTCCGTCTGTTTGGCGCTCGTTCACGGAAGTTTAGCCTGCAGAAGGCTCGTCCACTCCTGACAGCAAAAAGGAAATATTTGCATGACTTTATGATTTTCTAACAGATGGCGAATATGTCTATGAAATTTAAGATGGCAAATTCGCCATTACAGATGGCGAATATGTCTATGAAATTTAAGTTATGCACTGAGGAAATGATTGAATATCCCTTTAATAGATTATTAATAGAGGTATATTTGTTGCCACCAATCGCTCCACAAGTTAAGGTTACGTGTGATGACGAAAGCACGTTGGTGTGAGCCCTCCCGGAACCCATAGAGAATGCATTGCAGTGCCTGCAGTTCAAAAAGTCTATGGGAACTCTCACAGACAGTAAAAACTATTTGAAACAGTAACTTGGATATTATCAAGATTATAACTAGCAGAGTGCAAAATCCAAATTCAAATCCACACATTAAACAAAATATCGCCTGATTGGCTAAAATTGCCTCAGCAGTTTCAGTCTTGCTATTGCAAACACGCCTGATTAGGATACAATCAATGACTTCACTTGAGGTTTATTTTTAGTCAAGACAAAGTGGGGGGAAGATTTACAATCTATGACTCAGACATTAATTGAAAATGGCATGTTTGAAAAAAAAAAACTCTTTTGTAGCTTGATTAATTGTCTAAATCTGAAGCCTCGGCACTGTCTGAGCGCACTCCTGATTTTTGCCAAACACAAATTTACATTGTTCAAAATGCAAATGTGTTAATCATATTAACAAGTTGTCCGAGATCTCAGTTCTGATTTAACCTAGATTCACCACGAGCGGCTTCTGTTTTTCCATGCTTCAATGATAAATGCACATAAAAAAAAAGACACAGGCAGGATGAGCTCTAAAATGCATAATCTCAGGCTGCACAAAAGGCCATGATAAAAGTGATAATGGGGAGAGGGGACTCAATTATGAGGCAATTTATTTGGTGCATCTCCTTTTTATTCACACTTCTCCACTCGGCTTTAGCTTTTAAGGTGCGTTTGTGAGCAAGTAAACAAGGATAATATAAACCGTTACCGAAACAATAAGACATGTTCGCTCTGAACTGGATGCTCCTCGGGTCACGTACCTTTTTCTACGAGTGCAAAACAGCTCCCAACATTCTCTATGAGATGTGGCGCTGTTACTTGGCAACATGACATCCCGTGTGTGTGCAGAGTATGTTAATGAGCGGAGTGGCAGGGGTGTCCGGCGATCCACCAGAGCAGAGCTGTGGGCTATGTATGTAATGAGAACGCAGAGACGATGACATTTCTGTGCAGAGAGCTAAGTCAAATTCTACATAGTATTATTTTCAAAGCTGTAGGGCTGTTGTTTTACATGGTGGCATTTTAAGACGCAGCCAGATTCGGAGCCCCATGGGTACCACGCTTTGTTTACACCCTGCTGTTCCATTCACCTGGGCAGACTTATTTCTACAAAAGCCACAAACAACTAAAAGTCAACTGAAAAGGTTACAGAATGGTACATTTGTTCTGAATGGAGGCCAATTCTGTGAAAGAACAGGGCTGTTGGAGAAAGAAACCAATCAGCTTGGCTCAATAAACGACTGGTCAATTATTTAATCCAAGGGTTTTCAGACAATTCAGCGCCAAGGACCTCTAAATATGATGATGCCCTATGAGGGTCTGCCTTTTGAAAATATAAAGACGGTATTTATTTTCACGTACTGTATAAAAGCTTGCTGATTTTTTTACATGCAATATTATAAAAGGAAACAAAAAAAACTAAAATAAATAAAAATAAAAATATATTTAATATATTATTTTTACATGTATATAATATATCAATATATTACAAATAACATTAGTTAGAAAAAAAATTTCCCTCCAAAAAACTACAGTCTGCAGACTTACATTTTAAAACTAGTGAATGGTATCAATAGAATAAAACGAACCACAATCAATTTTTCTTAATACAACAGTCTATGCAAGAAGAATGAAACTTACCTTTACCTAAGATTTAAAAAATATTTCATACATGAGAATACATTTTGACATTGGTTGTACCACTAAAACATCCTGCAAGTTTCAGAGCTTAAAGGGATACTTCACTTTTTTGGAAATAGGCTCATTTTACCACTCCCCCATAGTTACAGTTGGGTTTTACTGTTTTCGAATGTATTCAGCTGATTTTTTTTTATATTTAGAAGAATATCAGTAACAGTTTCTGGTCTCATTGACTTCTTCCATAGTATATTTTTTTCCTACTATGGAAGTCAATGAGACCAGAAATTCTG
>JAOTRC010000003.1:8335221-8354757 GCA_027497675.1 Cyprinella lutrensis
AAATTCATGCCGATATATACTACATTAGATTAAACTGGGAAGGCTTACAGCACTTGCAAATTGTTGTCCTATTGTTAGTTTAAGTCGCTTTGGATAAAAGCGTCTGCTAAATGACTGAATGTAAATGTAAAATTGGCTTGACATTGGACATTCACACATTTAGGGACCGTTTCTAAAGTTGCATATAACATTGGTATTCATGGTTGAGCTACTGCATAGAGCACATCACTACAATATATATATAGCTAAGGCAACTAAACAAACAAGAGAAATATACGTCTGCCTCAAATCGATCTGTACTGCTACACATGAAAAGTAACCGTGAAGACAATGAATTGAACAAAACAGCCGTCATAATAATTACAAATACACTTGCATTGCTGTAAATTAGTTTTTATGACTGTCTTGTTCTAACTGTTGCTCTGGTCTTCGTCAACAACACGCCCTTGCACCCCCTGCTGGTGTTGACTAATAGCAGATGGAGATTATGCTCTGTAATCTACTGCTTTTCCTGCTTTTCAAACGTTGAATTTACTGTCAAATTTGAAATACTGACTTTGTGTAAGCGAATTTGCAAAACTGAATAAAATGGACCGAAAATTGTCTGTTGAATATTATAGGTTAGGTTGTATTTTTAAGCTGTTTTAATATTTTGAAAGTGAAATATGAAGGTGAATGTGGATTATTGAATTTTTAATAATCAAAATGTGTTTGAAATGTTTTGAATTTAAAATATTCACAGCTTAAATATTCAACCATGCCCATAAAAATGCAAGCCCTAAAGCAATTCAAAAGGCTTTTTAGTTTCAAAAACATTTGGCATTATTATTTTACTTGGAGTAGGCTACTAAAATTTAATTGAGGAACCGTGACAGCCCTATGCATTTTCTGTAGAACCTATGCAGCTATAAGGCAATGAATGAAAGATTTGAACCAGAAACCCCATTAGGGATGCATGTATGTGGCTGCCATGATATTCCTCCATGATATTTGTGTCAATACATTACAACACAAACATGGGGACATATGGCCTCAAATTAAGATGAAATGATCATCCATTCTGGGCATTTGCTTTTTAGATTGTGGGTTGTTTTCATTTCATTTTATTCTAAACGGAAGAAAGGGGGACCTAGAAATAGGAAAATTTCTTACGGAAAAATCATCTCGAAATCTTCTTGAAGACACTCATGAAGGTTTTTGGCCAATGCCTTGTTTAGGTCTATGTATACAACCCTATTTTTCGACAAATAGTGTCCTCCATTCTTGCACAAAGATTGAAGGATTTTATGGAATCCCCTTCCATCCTTATTCTGAGTGACAACACAAAAAATACCAGTGTTAAAATGACAAGAAATTTGCGATTCATTTTGAAGAACATTTAAATCACACTTACGAGTACTATCTCGTCCTTTGTGGCAGCAACACATGATTGCTTTGATATTTCCACTCCATTTGAGAGAAGTTGTTCCAGAACCCTATAAATGTTGACAAAACTATTGTCCAATTCATTCAGTGCCTTCGTTAGGTTATTCTTGAATTCCTTGTGAATGCTGTCTCTTGTTTCATTCTAAAACACAACCATCCAACAGGAGACAATTACAGAATAATGCATAGTTTCATGCATTTTGAAAAAATCTGCATGTGAAATATCATACCGTTTTCTTCTCTGTATCCTGTTGGACACTTTGGATCAAGGACAAAACTCCCTTTGCTTCATTGACATAATCTCTGGTCAGTTCTCTCTTTATGTTCTTGTTAAGAATCATCAGATCGTCCTGCAGCTTTGGTATATCTACAGGTATACGTGGTTTCCAAAACACAATGGCATGATTTAGATTAATTTCATCCGAGCTTTGTCTGGTTCATAAATAAACTGAAGATTTACTAAATCGAAAATATATTTTTTTGTCATGAATAAGGATTAAATAAATGCAATGGGACTACTTTACCTGTTTCACTGGGTTCAAATTTTAATTCGGGGTCAAAGAATGCAGTGGAACTTACAGTAAAAACTTGAAAATCATTGTCAGTGCTCAATATTTTCTAAAAAAAAGAAAGAAAGAAATAAAAAAGAATGAAAATAATGATAGAAAACTTATTTGGGTCATATGTAACCCCAGATCCCTGAGAAGGGAATGAGATGCTGTGTCAGTTGCTGATGCTATGGGGACTTATCCCATGGAACCAGGTGTCTGAAACGCATCATTGTGACGTCTCACTGCGTCACAGGTGACGTCACATGGACCGTAACGTAAGTAACCCCCAGACATTCCCTTGACCTCAGTAGTCACGGCAACAATAATCAGACACACCTGAATTAATCAATGTGTCCAATAATGCCAGACAGGAAAAAAGAAGCTGGCTGAAGTTCAGGAAGTAGTGGAGCTGTGCATAGAGCCCATTATGTCACATCTGTACACATAAAGAAGAGTCTCGGCAAGTATAAGCTATATTGAGTCATTACGTCACATCTGTAAGCATAAAGAAGGAGTCTCGGCTAGTATACGCTATATTGCATGTGAGGATGTCCTATTATAATATTTTTTACAAATAAATGTTTTATTTAAATTTAAAGTTAATTCAAACATAGACAAGCACTTATTAAAATTATATAAAGTCATTTTTGCTGAATGTCAACAGTAGAGAAAGTATGATGATGGTTGCTTTTATATTACTAATAACAGTATAATTTCATAAGCTATTTAATTCCTTTGTTTAACATTTCTAATTTATCCATCTAATAATTTATTATTTTGACAGAACAGTTAAAAAATATACTAAACTAAACTAACCAAGACGGAGAATGGGAGCTCCTCAATCACCGCTGTCAAAATAAAAGCTCCACTTCCAACACTTAATGAGCCGAACTGAAAATCCAATCAATTAAATAAATAAAGCGCCACATATTGACCCATACGTAGCTACATCAGCCTTGGCAATATATTGGTCAATAACTAGCCTATTGTATTGTTCATATCTGTAGCACAATATGAGTGACACATTTCAAGTATGAGTACTAGTAATAGTGATGCTTACACAAGCACCACCATAAACACAGGATTAAATATATTACGCACAATTGTATATTTTCTAACCTAAAAAAGTATCATTCTTGAGGCTACATGGCTGCTCTGTGCAACTATATTTGATGATGGAGCTCAGAATGAAAAAAAGAGGTAGTGACCCTGTTCCGTCATCATGTATTTACAGAGCGGTGGACAGGGGCAGTGAAGTAGAAAGACTAATGCATGTTCTCGTCAAGCTGTGGGTCTTGGATGACGCACTCGCTGCAGCCTGACGTAGCACATTTTCTGCCATCAGACCAGAAGGGACATTCCTGATTGAGTGCCTTGTAATGCTGCCTGCTGGACCACATAGCCACCCATTAAAAAAAATATATATAACGATCCCTAAAATAAACCACTCTCTATTCATAAGTACATGTTGAGATGCAACATGAGCATGAAGGAAGCCCCACAAAAGCAGCTTGGTTAGTAATAATACTAGGCTAGTCATGTCTGCATTAGCACTAGTAATAGGGGACTTCTTGCCAAAAAGTGAGACTGTCTGTTTGCCTTATTCATTTGCGTTTCTGTTGTCTCTGATGGTTCGACTGCTTGTGGACATTTTTTTAATCAAACTCCACATGGAACATCCAGAAGAAAAAAAGACAACACGGCATGGGTCATGACACATCCTGCTTCTGTTGGCCAAGTAAGTGTGAGGCATTTCAGGCAGGAGAGGTCACCCAGTCACACTGGACTCTCCATCTGTGTGTCCGTGCGTGAGTGTGTTTGTGCTCGTGAGTGAGAGAGCGGGGGGAGAAGGGGAGACAGAGCAAGAAAAAGAGGCAGAGAGGGGATGTCTGTGTGCTTCTGTGAGTCAGAGAAAGAAAGAATGAGCGAGAAAAAGAGAGATGAAAAAAAAATCTATCAGCGTTACATGAAGAAAATGATTGTACACATCAAGTCGTCACACTAAATTATATATGAATAATGTATATAATATGAAAATTGGTGTGTGTGTTGGTCCAAACATTGAAATTAATGGAAAGTGAAAAGAGTAATGGAAAGGGAAAGGGACAAGTGTAAATGTATCTGGTTGTTGAAACGACATGTAAATTGTACTCCTCCCAAAATGGTAAAAAAAAAAACCTGTGTTATAGGCTAGAAGACATGTTGTAGCCAGATGACAACGCTACTGTACGCATCACCGCAGATTGTACTGCTGAGTATCTCTTCAGCAAGCCGACGCAAAACTGACACAAATGAAACCGTATGATAAGCATCTGCGATGCTGTACTTTCAACCATCAACTTTAAAATTTGAGAAACTAAATTATCTTAACAGTATTGATGCCACTCTCTCTCCTACTATTTAATCTTGAAATTAGCTGATAAATAAAATGCAGCTCATATCAGTTGCTTCCGCTGGCATGAACTAATTTGCATATAGCACGATAATTGAAGATCGTATTTGTATTTGTTTTTTCATCATTTTGTCATTTCAGGCGATTTAGCAAAAACCCAATCAAAAATCCCATAGACTTTAGAGCGAGGGAACCAGCATTGCTAAATGCTAACACGTCATAACTTCGGCACTCTATTGGGTTAGCTGCGCACTGTGATTGGCTCATTACGTTTGAGGGCGTGGCTTAGCCATAGGCCAATTGACATAATTCTAAGGGCTTCAATCGGCACACCCAGAGGGCGTTCCCACTGCGTCTAAACCAACACAGCGTTGAGTGAACCTACGAAAGAGAACAGAAGGCTCAAGTGACCCTTGAAACCCAAACTCACAATGTTGCTCATTCCACATGCGAATCATGTAGTTTTGTGATAGTTAGCCATTTTTCACTAACAAAATACAACCGCTAATTGCATTACTTAATTCAGTTTCTCAATATTTTTTCAGCAGTAGACAGATGCTATAAAGACATCAAGCACTGTGGAAGAATTAACACCAACCCTGCACAGAGAGAACATGCCCTCGGGAAAGAAGAAGCTGGTGAATAAATCAGAACCATTAATGAAGAAAAGAATACTGCCAGAACTGATGTTTTTGACTGCAGTGTGTGCAATACATTTGGATCATCACGTATTCATTTAACATGATATTATTATTCTATTATTATAAGAATTATTATTCTTAAATCCTTAGTTTTAATTATATTTAATTTTATACCATGGTCTGTTTGAATATTCAATTCAAATTGGCTGGAAGGTTTGTATTAAAACCGTTTAATGCACACATGTAGTTCCGTGTTAGTTTAAAAATCACTCCTCTATATTAATGTATGCTTTTATTGAAACAACACATTACCTTCTGTGTGTAAACAGATACTTGGTGTTAATTCAGACAGGCACAAAACAATGATGAAAGCCCTGGGCAGGGCTTGACAATAAGGAGTGCCTGATGGCTCAGGGCCAGAGTGAAAGACTCGGGACAGTTGACAGAACTGCCCCTGTCCTGATCAGGCCAGTGATGCATAGTCACAAAAGTTTATCATTTATTTAAGCTTTTCCAATTCAATTATTTAAGTCCAAGAAAACTTGGAAAAGACACTAAAGGGAACTCAAGAGCATTGTAAGAGAAGTTTTGCCAGCGTATCAGCTAATACGAAGTTGAGTTCGTTTTTCAAGTCTTACTGAACTTAAACAGACAAATTCATACAAAAATGATGTCAACATGCCCACCTTGCCAAGTATCCTAGTAAATAGTCAGTTATGCCTTAAGTGAACCGTCGAAAAAGACAACGCATGTGTACAGTACATCAGTATATTGGATACAGGCATTGGTCTAAAAGTGACAGCAGCCTAACAACCCACTGCATGTTTTTAATGTTAAATTAAAAAAAAAAACACTGAAGACCTACCTGACGTTACCTACACGCTAGACCTACCTGAAAAACATTGTTTATTTTATCTGTATTTTTTGCTCTATTGTTTTTATTTCTCCTATTGCTTGTAATTGTGTGTAGATTTTTTGTTCTTATTTAATTTTCAGCTAATTTTCTGATATTTATTAGAATATCAGTAACCAAACAGTTTCTGGTCTTATTGACTTCCATAGTAGGAAAAAATATATACTATGGAAGTCAATGGTACCAGAAACCGTCTGGTTACTGATATTCTTCTAAATATCATAAAATCGGCTGAATGGATTCGAAAATGGTAAAACTCAACAGTTTAACTCTAAGGGAGTTGTAAAATGAGCCTATTTCCAAAAAAAGTGGAGTATCCTTTTAACACTGTGTATACCGAACCGTACCCAAACCGTGACCCTTAAAAACCAAGATACAAACCGAACCGTGAGTAATTTGAACTTTTACACATAATCCAAGTAGGAAACAGATATTTTAAATTGCAATAATAATTAGCAAAACGAATGTTCATTTTACTGACCCCAAAATTATCAACAGAAGTAGCCTACATATCTTTATAGACAAGTTCGTATACAGAATCATTTACTTTCTAATCTGCGTTTACTAATTGTGCTTTTCCAAGCATTGCTTTTTCCTCAGTGGTATTAATCAATAACACTCTGATACACCTAATTGTTGACAGTAATTATTTGTCATTTGACAGTAATTACCATGTCCATAACAAACGTACACTATCCTTCTCAGAGGCTACATTTCAACAATCTCTTACTGAATAAAAACAACAGCTACATCACTGAAGCCAACCATTTGTTTTGGGAAACCTTAAAAGGAATGACAGCACATCACAAAACAGAAGTCATATAATATTCATTACAGGTGATGTTTCCCAATTTAAGTCAACAGAGTTGAACAAAAACTATGATAAAACCTATTGGAAAGCATCTTTTGCAGCACTCGGTGAGTTTCACATCTTAAGTTTAAAACTAAAGTTTAATGCGTTTTATGAAGGATTGTTCAACTGCACCTATGCAACCATTGTGGAGGTGGAGGGGTGCAACCACAGATAATTCTTGGGCAGGCATCATGTGTCTACATTTTAATCTTAACCATTCTATTTCATCAGAAACAATCTTAAAACAGGGCTTTAAGTGTAAAATACCGAACTTGTCCTTTAAGGTAAAGGGTTGGTCTCATTAAGCAAGAATATGCTGCTGTTCCTCCAGCATTCTACAGGCCTAAATCTGCCAGCTATGCTCATGATCAAAGGTGAGGCCAAGCAGAAGAGCTGCATCCCAGGGAGCCATTTAGTCAAACAGGATGTCCCGCAAAACTCAGGGCTCATTCCCAGACATTGTCATTTACTACTGGCCATGCAACTCCCATCCAACATCACTGTGAGAGGCACATCCCTATTCCATCACAGACGCTAGCAAATTTAATAAAGCCATCATTGTATAGCAATGGCATCAGTAATGTGCATGCTTTTAAAACATCTGCTGCAGCTCTCTGGGAAATAACCATGGAAGTTTAAAACCATCAACTGGAACACGTCAGACAGGATAAGCATGTGACCCCTGCTGACAAACAATCCCGGCTGAAGGCTTTATGGTTTCAAAGATTCAGTACCACATAACCCTATACAGGAACTCACCACCAAATGATGTAGAAACGCTGAATGTAACACACCTTTGCCCCTGAAGGCCTTCCCAGATTATCCAGCTTATGACATATGATATCGCTACACTATTTGAACCTTAAAATAGAAACAGGCGACCAAGAAAGACCTCTTGGGGGGGAAAGAATAGTTAGGCACTTCACTAGAAACAACAAGCCAGGACAACAGTATCATAAACCTTAAGAAAATTGTCCTGATGTGTTAAAAAAAAAATTGCAACTGAGCTTTCGCCTACCCCTCCGTTAAAACGGCCATTGTCCAATCACACATCATAGCAACTGTTACTATGTCAGCAGGTCCATCAAACACTTACTAGAAGAAAGATGGTGAAGCGGTGTGCCAACGGTACCTCGAGAGATTGTCTGGAGTTGTGTTCTTTCCGTTTCCAAAGCCAAAAACACAATGTGAGTGGTGCCTATAGTGTGGACGGCTCCACTCCCAGTTAAATGTGTCGAACATGATTAAATCACATGTAGCGTGCGTGAGACTGAGACTAGTCAAAGAAACATGTAGAAAGCAGACCAAGAAGATCCACAAAGGAATTATGTTTTCTAAAGAATTGGTGCTAACGTGGTATTTTTTGTGGGAAATGAGCAGCAGTCAACTAGCAGTGCAGCACCGTGGACTACAGTTTAGAGGAGTGCACGTTCGCAAGGGGGAAACCATGAAGCTTACTTGACAACATCAGTTCATATATCAATACCGTAATGAATTGAAACCACCTTAAATAATATATGGTTATCTGCATCTTTCCGTCTCTCATGTATAATTACTTTTTAAACACGAAAAATTGCATTCAGCATGACACGCAAGTGGGTGCCATGGTAATGAACAACCTGCTTGTTAAAGCCAATGTATAATCTTGTATCTGAGGCAAAATTACTAGCCTAAATATGCAGTGCAAGTTATATATTCAAACTCCAAACAATTAGCCACTAAACCAACCAATCTTCTTCAAGGCTATGCTGGTTGCATTTGAGGTAGCCTACGGGTCATGGGGTTTCTCAGATTTCGCTTGAGACCAGTATAAATAAGCATTAGCCTCGATAGTAATAGTAGTCGTGTGTCCTTCATTGGATATTTTTATATTTTGAATATATACCTCCACTGCATATTGTAACCAAAAAAGGTCAGTCATTCTGTCGCACTGGTCGTGTTTGACCATTTGTTTGATGGGTGTAGTAACAATAACTAGGGGGTGTGGTTTTTGCGAATGGTCAATTCATGACCTAGTCTTATCAATAAGCATGTTTTATATATATATATATATATATATATAAATAAACCAAACAGTTTCACGGTTTCGGAATATCTAAAAAATAATAACGTCAAGTTAAAGCCATGTGGTTTGACTAAAAAAAATATAGCAATAGCAATATACAGAAAAAAGCACTATCAATGACCCTTGATTGTGTGAATCTATTAATTTATTAATAAAAGTATTAGAAATTAGAAATAAAAATGCAATTTATACTTCGGTCAATGACTTATTTGAGCATGATTTGAATTTCTGAATTCTAGTTAAATTTGATGATCTTTTATAAATATTTCTTACACAAAAAGCTTTTAGAAGTTCTGAAAAAAACAATGATTAAGATGTTTACACAAAATGTTTCTGGTGTAAGGAAAACATGTTAGTACTTCTAATGTATGGTTACACCACATGACATTTTTAATAACATTAAATCGAAACGTTTCTTTAGAATAGTCTAACATTTTTCAAAGCCATAGAAAACCAACATGAACACAAAAAAAGTGGATTTCTAAGAACTCTACACGTGTTTTAAACTAGAGTTCTGGACACTCGTAAGCCATTGACCTAACACTGGATTATGGTTAAAGGCTAAGTGCAAACAGTAATCTACTTTTTGGGACATTCTGCAAATACAGACACAAAATATTTGATGTTCCAATAACGTCAAATACAGATGGACAAATCTCATCAGCGATGAAACACATTCCCACCGTGTCACACTTTATGCATGACAACCCCTCTAAGTGCATTTGTGTGGGTGTACGGTGGTAATGATCAAGGGAAATTGATCTGTCAGCACAACATCTGTCCTGTTAAATCCTTTTTTCTTTAGGCGTCATCCCCTCAAATTCAAATTCGAGGATGTGAGAACAGCCTGCCGTGTTTCCGGATCAGTGATGGTTCTATGGATTACATCATATATTTATTGTTTTTGTCTTGCTCGGGCCCTCAGAGTCAGGGCAGGCTATCTCTAGCACAGAT
Source organism: Cyprinella lutrensis (assembly GCA_027497675.1). Classification (NCBI taxonomy): domain Eukaryota; kingdom Metazoa; phylum Chordata; class Actinopteri; order Cypriniformes; family Leuciscidae; genus Cyprinella; species Cyprinella lutrensis. The sequence continues at coordinate 8,345,016 of JAOTRC010000003.1, forward strand.
AATTAAAAGCCCAATAAGAGCTTAACTTCATATCAGGAGATTACATCAGAAAGATGACTCATGCCAGCAGCCTGGGGGAGTGCATCATGTGACCGCAGGGCTCCTCCCATCCAGTCTCTCAGATGACACTGATGAGGTCCCAGAGCATCTCCAGAAGAACAGCCTTGTGTTTTCCTCATCATCATCAAAACAATGACATAAGAGCACGGCAAGCATCAATATTTATTTTGCTCATTTAGCATTATCAAATTTTCTCACAATTAAACTTTGTGAGCAATTAACCCTATGCTAAGGATGTGATGATACCCGAAATCTAACATTTTCATCTGGCTCACAACAAAACAGAAAAAAGAATTGTAGACCACCTTATGCGCCAGAAAAACAAGAGCACAACTATCTTTAGAATTTTGTCTTGGAACTTCCGTTTCCATTCAATATTCCATTTCACTTGGAAATACGTCACAAAAGTAAAGTCGGTTGCAACTTCCGATTCAAACGGAATAAGTAGCCTATTTAGAGAGCGTAGAGAGATCGACTCGATGGTATCATTCGCAATGCTTCAATGGGCGGAGATAAAATGTCTGCTTTTGTCTACTCTCCGATTGGTGGAATTTTCAGTACAGCATCACGAATGTAGATTTTCCCCAGGAAAATCACTGTTAAACAACATTATTTAAAAAAATAAGCTTATCTATTGTTGGCTGATGGCTTTATTTGCGAAGACCATGGTGTAACAACCTGTAGCTCAAAGTAGGTTTGCCTTTAAAGGTTTGTAAGTTATTGTTCAAAAACAATTTCCTTATGGAGAAAATTAATGGAGTGTTTACTTGTGGAACCAACTGTTGGACTCTGCTGTACATAAGGACTACAACTACCACAAATATGAGAGTTTCCGTGCTTGACAAATCTGACAACCGTTACGGTGCGTTCTATTATTTATCCGTCTCGGACATCCGAATGTCCGACGTTGCCTAGCAACACGCCCCATTTCCGTGAATTTCTCCTCTCGGAGGTCGGACAATTGTGAGGACACTGAGCAAAAATTGCGTTTCGGAATTCAAGATGGCTGCGCCCTGTGTGACTTGTAAGTATGAATTGTTTTCATTGTTTAACCACTTTGGTATTTTAAAAGACAATTATAATCACTTGTATTACTGCGTCCCCTGTAGGTATGGGAATCTGTTGTTGTGTGTGCAATTGCTAACGTTGCTGGCATTGCTAACAGAAGATTAACATGAAAAACATGAAATAAAGTGAACATTTTCAAGTTCAAATGGCTGCATTTTGATAAGGTGTAGTCATAATATTTTTTTTTAATGTAAGTGCCTGGTACTCGGCTAGTGCTACCATTACAACAGCTTTCCAGGTGGCATCCATTTTTTCCTCAGACTCGGACGCGCAAAACATAATAGAATGCTTGATGTGTGGACGTGACGTCATATTCGAGGTCCAAGTCGGTTCGTTGGCTATAATAGAACGCACCATTTGTGCTGACATATGTTTTGTAGAAACACAATTGCTTCAAAATTCACATTTGAGGTAAGAAATCAATGTATGGAGCCCTTAAAAGACATGGTATAGGAAAGAATATGAGATGGGAGCAAAAAAAAAAAAACCTAAAATAAACAATCAAAGCTTTTGCGTTCTCTTGCAAATGTTTTATCTTCTACTGAAAAACTTTTGTGTTCTTTACAAGCGAACGCAAAGTTACTTGAGGAAACACAAAAGTTTTGTGATAGGAACACAAAGTTTCTCTGGGGAACACAAACCTATATTTTGTTTCCCGCCCATTCATACTTCTTCTATCCCCATGTCCCTTTAGGGGCTCTGTAGATATGTAGTTTATGTAGTAGCCTAGAATAATGAGGAAGTCTCTCTAAGTAATGTTAACTACGGATTTTATTTTGCTATACAAAACACTAAAAGCCCATAGGAAATTCCAGAGGGAATATATTGTGAATTAGGACACATCCCAATACCCACACTTGTGGTCTCCTTAGCCACTTGAAAGCATGTGCATGGCACACCACAGGAAGAAAGTGTGCAATATTGTCCTATGTCTGAAAAACGCCACAGCTCAGTCCCCTTAACACACACTAAATCCATTCCACTACCTCTCAGCACGGTATTTGAGGCTATCCATGTCCCATCATTCACCATGTTCAGGAACTCATGTGGACACTTTCCAGTGTAAGTTAAATTAATAATAAGTTATAATATAATTTGGCAATAAAATGTAGTGTTGCTCATAAATAAATAAACCTCAAATACTAACCTAACAGTAAAATTTGGCATCATTACTATAGCTAACGGATTTGTTACATTAATAAATTCATTTATACACATAAGCATCGCAAATTAGCCATACTTTTATATCAAATGACTTCTGAAGAACAGTGACAACACACTTCATAGCTGTAATGTATGTGGGATTCCTTGTTGCATGATGTAATACACAATACAGGTTAATTATATCATTTACAGTTCCCGCCCAAACTCGCTGATTGGATCATTCTAGACTCGTGCAGCAGGTGGATTGCCAAGAAATTCATCCCAACAGGGTCCCATAAGGATTTAAAAAAAGGATCAACTCAAATCAATGCGATTCTTTCGAATCCTTCTACTATCCTATATACGCTTTAACACAGAGCACAAAGTAGCCTACATGACTGATTATAATATTAGCTCAGATAATCCAGTCGTCTTAACGGACAGGTTCCATTGTCAAAGCAACTGGGATAGCCTAGCAAATTAGCTCATAACAAACAGTCCCTTTAAACAGTATTATAAAAATACCTGTGTTAGCAGGCAAGCAAACTAAACAACACATTGCCTCTCACATACTGTTACAGAAACATAAGCAACAGTAGTGCTAATCAATGAATGAGCACGGGAGAATTCAAACAGGTCCACAGATGCACCTGCCACCGACACTAACTTACATCACAACACTGACCATAAAAGTAGGAAGCAAATCAGAAATATGCACAAAACCCAAGCTATTTATTATATAACAGTTTGTATTTTCTGTACGGTTATTACATAACACTTGAACGCGGTCTTACCTGCGCTGCCAAAGAAAAGAAGCACCAAGATTATCGCCTTGGTCGGAAACATTTCAATCCCTTTATGAAACACAGTGTGTTTACTGTTTATTATTGTCTTCCGAATCTTGAAATGAAGAATGCTTAATCCGTAAAATTAAGCCTGCGAAGTTCCCACGAAGTTTTCTGGATAGGACGCGGATATCTTCAAGGATTCAGACCGTAGGACAGTATTGATATTTTTGCGGTTTAAATTCGCGTGCCCATATGTCGTGCACTGAGAATGAGAGACAAGTGCGCGTGCACACGCAGCTTGAAGATGCACGCGAAATAATCCGCCCAATCAGAGGCGCCTCTGAGGAAAGACAACGATATCATCAAATAATGCACTGAACCCAGCCTGGAAACTAAATACGACTACCACATACACCTGGACTGGCCAGAGAAATTAATGGGAGAGGGATCGTTTTGTAAACAAATATTTTTCACATACAGTAAGCTATTTCGGGTAAATTTAATAGGCACTGTATATTTAAAGTGATAGTTCACGCACAAACGCAAATGTTGTGTCCATATAGCCTATATCATGTGTTGCTGTGTATATCCTTTATCGTGCGAATAATAATAAAGATAGCGCAGATTCAGAATGTCAATTTCGGTCACAATTCACTGTTGATGCATTTAGTCCTAAGGCTATAAAATGACGGCGGAAACGACAGTTAATTTTGGGGATAACGGTTCTTTTAAGACACCTTTTAGTAAGGAATTTTTTTTAATTTGGGAGACATATTTTATTGATAAATCGAAGTGTATAACGTGCAGGCGGTGCCCCATTTTGTCATTCTGGAAATAATGATCTCCCTCATGCATCAGTTCACTGATGTTTCCTTTATCTCTCTATATCCCGACCCATGCAGTGCTAAAGAGGAACTGCTTTTCACTGTGGCTTTTGAAATAGATCCATGGACTTTTAGAGAACAATGATCGTTTTAAAGTGAAATACAAGTAGCCAATTTAAAGCCTTGCGAGAACTGCAGTATTGTCCTCATTCATTGCACATTTGCAATGATGATATTTGATTCCCTCAATCACACACACAATGCATAGGCTATTTACACAATTGAGGTAAAGGCAAACTTTCACTTTCAGAGCATATTGGGCTACATATTCATATTTACTTCATATTTATAAATTCGAGATGTCATTTAATTTTATTTTGTGTGTGTGGTGTAACACAGAATATGTACACCAATACACAGAATAGAACAGAAATAGACCTAATGTATGGGAAAAGAGCAAACTGAAGGAGCGAGGTGAAACAAAATAGTAGTTCATCATCATTATCTCAATCTTCTTCATTTTGGCTATCATCACTACAGAACAATTTGAGTAGCTACAATTCCTGGACAATGTTACTTTGTTAGTAAAGATCTCTAAGGCTATCCGATTACCACTACGAGCAATCACGTCATTAAAAATGGGTGTCTTTGTCATTTGAGACATCTTGCATAGTATAGTGACCTCCTTTGTGGGATTTCTGTGCAATTGTGATTGTTTCTTTGTACACCATGCATAGAATTCAATAGGTGTGCCCTTTCTGCCTCCCAAATGTTCCTCTGCCTCTTTCTGTCATCCGGTTTCTAGTAATAACCCCCAGAACTGTCACATGCAGTTCACATGCACAGCATATTTTTGGCTTGTATTTTGCATTTACAGCCGAACAAGCATATATTACTGTTAGCAATAAACATGGGCAGTATGCATTGGCAATAAAATTACAATATTGAATACAACAGCAAAATAAATAAAGATGGTACAGTACACTGTAAAAAAATATTTTCATGATTTGTAATCGCAACATTTTTTCTTTTGTCAAATCAACTCACATTATTTATGTGGTTCAGATAACATACTATTTTGAGTTTCTAGTGATTAACTCAATTTCCTTCATTGTATTCACTCCTTTTTTCCATTTCAATGAACTTAAAATTTTAAGGCAGCCAGGTTAGTTCATTTTTTAAGTTAAACCAACATTTTTTTTTTTACAGTGTAGAGGTGCCTGAGAGATATGGGGAAAATAATGTAGCTTAACAAAACAAAAACACAATTGTTGTAGTGGTTTAAAAACAATCAGTTTGGAAACTCTCTTATTTGTGTTTCCACAGCGGAGCTGGCAAGAGTTATACGGCACTAACAGCAAAAGGAAATGTGTTTCTGCCAAAGTTTTGTTTGATGAGTCCTCAAGTAAGAGAATAGCTAGCTCACATTGGATGCTTGGGCAAGAAAAATTGTGTTGACAATAGCATTCATCAGTGTCACGCTTAATATGGCTGTTCCTACAGTGCTCATTTGTGTGTGTGTGTGACAGTTATTCTAACACAAGTAGCCTATTCCTTCTCCTGTGAGAAATTTTCTAACATAAATTGTGCACTTGGCATGGAGAGAATGGGTGAAAGCGCAGAATGATGAATTGTTTGTATCTGCTGACATCTGCTGGTCGATTAATATAGGCTACCACAACACGATCCTGTCATTTGGTACATTTTCATGTAGATGGCAGGCTTGTAACGTATTTAGAAGTGAAGAAGTAAAAGTGGCGTGAAGTGTAAGTGTATGGTGTCCCTTACTCGGAATTTGTGCTCTGCATTTCACCCATCCAAGCACACACCTAGAAGTGAATATTGAACACACACACACACATCGGATTGGATCCTTTACAAGAATACCAGAAGAACTGAAAGATGGGCAACAATATTGATTTTAAATTTTGCTACAGTTTCTCGTGTTCCAGATAAACAATCTGTCTTTCAGTATAGCCTACTCAACAGTGAAAAACGTCCTCTTGGGTTGTGCTTGGCAGCATGTAAACGTTAATTAACTTTTAATGTTAATTTTAAATGATTGTACTGGTATAGTGTAACTCTCACAAAATAAAAGCAGCTTGCAATCCCTCAAATTAAATATGACAAATGTCATTGTTTTTCTCCCATTTCACTCCTGAGGCTTTTAATATAGCCTAATGCATTTTGTTTGCCATTTGTTTAGCTCTCATAAACTCCTTTCTAGGATACACCCTCGTCACACGCATTAGCATTTCAGACATGTACGTAATTTATGATAATCATAATTGGAGCTACTTTTAATTGTAAACAGTTTCCAGATTCTTTGGATTTCCTGTATGTTCTGAGCACAAATATCTTGCAGTCATTTTCATTTTCAAGCTAATAAATTCCCCTGTTTGTCGAGATAAACGCCTAATGTAATGATGTTTTCCGGAGAAGAATCGCCCCACTGTGACAAATGAGAGAGCTGAATTACTGCCATTGGATGTAGCTGCAAATACGACTGTCTAATAAAAAATGGACCAAACAACAGAATCCATTACATGCCTCTAAATGCCTTGATTCAAAAAAGCAAATTGGAATAAACAATTTTAGTTTGATTATAGTTTTTTATAAAGCAAATTAAAGTCTGAAGTGTGGGCTGGTTGATAATAGAAAGTTACATAAAAGGCTTGTGATTCTTAGTTTGGATGTATATACAATAGACATGGCAAAAGATTTAACATGCACAAACATGCATGTTAACAATGTATCTTTTGCACAATAATGGCGTTTCATTACAATCTAGGATGATACTGAAATGTGATGTTCTTTTAGGCCAGATGTTCTTATTGGGATTATGCCTAATCTATAGCATTGATAGTAAATGTCAGATTTGATTAGTCCTGTCCATTTTTTAGCGTAAGGACAAACAAGATGCTTTCGTGCATATCTTTAAATGCAAATTAATGGTTGCACATCACCCTGGATTTCGAGCAGAGGGCGGAGCCTTATTTATCTCTATTGCGTCAAGCTCACATGACATTGCTGTTCTTTATCATCATCATGAAAGATTATTATCTGCATGCATTTTAAAGCCATATCAGTATAAACTTCTGATATGTGGTTTTCTGAGCGCACACATCACGCGCACACATAGAAAGCTGGATGTCAGATGGCGGGTCCCATAAGTTCTCTTTCACGTCTTACTGCACTTAAACTATCAAATATAGACACGATTATGTCAAAAACACACAAAGTTCACATAAACACAGGCGCACTCAAGTTCGTTATTTCAACTATAGGAGCGCGGTATGCACAATAATAGTGGAGGCGGTGCGACAAGCTCGGTTTTTCGAAGCGCGTCCGCGTGGCATTGAGATAAAACATCTCAACTTTTCAGAATGCCAAAAGCAAACCGTAGGTCACGTGACCAGAAGAGAGCAACCACCATAGCGCTTTGGAAAAAGGAGAACGGAAATCAGCCTAGCGGTTTCTACGCGTTTTAGACGTTATGTGCATAGATATCCACAATAAAGGCTAGATGTCTTACGGCGGAGTTTCTATCATCATCACCGGTGGCCATCTTGTCACAGGCAAGCTGATGTAAGATGAGTGATCAGCACGAACACAAATACTCTTATCTCGTTGAAATCTTGACAGATTTACAAATGGTTTGGTTTCTTACAAACGTTATTAATGTGGCTATAATTCTGGATCATAAGTAAGCAGTGTCATAACTACATCTCTGACGTTTATAACAAACCAAACCGTTTAAAAATCGGTAGAAAATTGAGAAAGTTATGGCTATATTTAAAAAGTACATGTACCATTAAAACACAGTCTAACGAGTGAGCCAGCTGCTTGTGACAAGATGGCCGCCAGGTGCAGACGTCGACCTCCATTGGCCAGCAGCGTGGACGAGATATCTAGCTTTTATTGTGGATATATATGGCTATGTGAAGCCTAAAGCGTCAGTTTGAGCCTAAATTGCGGTTTGATACAGCAATTACATTGAATCGTTCTTCTTCAGACCGTTGACTTGTCACTGCTGGAACAAGCCCAACATAGAAGTTGCTCACCGTAGAAAAGCACTTAAAAGTTAAGTTTTGCTTTATTATTAATTATTCTCTCTTACTATCATGTGAAATAATGACATAACAAAGTGTTAATGTGAAACAAACAAAAGATAAACAGAAAATCACTCACTGCTCTAGACTGATTAACTTTAAAGGAGCTGCATGTAAGATTGTGGCCAAAACTGGTACTGCAGGTTCAAATTACTGTAGAGCGGTGTATCCCTGCAGGATCCAACATTTTTTATACCACACGTTTGTAGCTGCAGCTGTGGTAACTAGAGTAGATCTGGCAACCCGGATGCTGCAACACTACTGACTTCGTGATTTGGTGGAGGGTGGAGCATCAGACCAAAACAACATGACAGTTGAGGGATGCAACTTTTTGCACTTTTAAATGACAATCTCCTGGCCAGACTACTGTTGTCAGTGATATAAGTATTTCAAGTGAACATGATTTCTTAAAGTCTAGTGACATCTCAGGGCCATTTTATGATAATTTGAAATAAATTTCTTACATACAGCTCATTTAAGAGTCCATTTCTAACTTGAATGCTGCTGTTATATGTCATGACGAGGAGATTAATAAGGCGGACTGTGAATAACACACTTAGGGCGGGGTCTATGCTAATAGGGCAGAGCAATGGTGAGAGGCCTTTGCAATGTGACGCCACATTGCATGGAAACTGCAAACGGCTTATTCCGAGGCACACACTGCTACTTACGATTTAATTGGAGTCGGTGGATTTTTACCATTCCAGGGTGGTTGTGTACACACACTGCCGACACACAATTGTTCAAAAACCATGTAAAAGTGACTTTTGCATGATAGATACCCTTTAAAAAATGGCATAACATCACATTACATCCACTACCGTTGTGGTCTAAGTGTGCGATGATTCATTCATGAGCCGCATTAAACTTCTTCCGAGCCCAATAACATCACTGTTCAAAGAGAATACGCCATTCTTTGAAGAATGATGTTTTTTCGTATTCTTTGTTATTGATTGTGTTGTACACTATATGAAAGCAACAGAGGTAGATGGAACATTCACCTTTCATTTCCAGCACTTTAGTCTCTATTCTCATTCCCACACAGAAAGAACAATTTTTTTTTTGCCCAATAGAAGTTGCTTTGAGCAAAATCAAAATAACAAACAACAAAAAGAAAAGAAAAGACTATAATAGAAACCACACCATTCTCACATTTGTACACAAAGCTGAAATAGACCTTTTCGTTGAACCTGATAGTGTTCAATTTCAGACAGAGTAAACAATAAGGCGTGGTATAGCCTAGTTCCATTTCACACGCTGGCATTGTTTTCTGCCATACTGTGTGGAGAACTCCACCTTATTATTATTATTTTATTTCAAATTATCCCTGAAGATGAATCTTTTATTTGCCGTGTCTTACTGTTTTGTACCCTGCATAACACCAAGCCATTTGACTAAGTTCTTCCAGAACAGCGCTGAAAAGAGAAATTCTCACACACACATGCATGCTGATTTTTATAAAGCATATTTTCATGGCCTGGCAGGACCATTAAAGTGCTGGACCCACTTGAGTTTCTCTTTTTCTCTCTCTCACTATATGTTTCTCCTAATTTGATATCAACACAACCACTTAACCATTCCTTTTTCTTTTTAAAGCTGTAGTCTGTTAACCTGACTCCGCCAGATGGATTTGCTCCGCATATCCATCTGGAAACCTTCCGTTGAAGTACTTTTGGTAAGGGGCGAAAATACTGGTTAGCTGATTGGCCTATGTTGGTGATAGACGGGCCAAATCAACCAATCAGAT
>JAOTRC010000003.1:8411835-8425763 GCA_027497675.1 Cyprinella lutrensis
ACAGATGCACAAACAATATCAAACTATACAAATAAAATAGTACTGAATTATGTGTGTTACACACAAGTGTTACAACTGACCCCTATATCTGTTACAATTAACCCTGCATATGAGGTAAGTTGTAACATTTGCACTTCTGTCACTTTCAGTGCAACTGTACGAAAATGGTAGGTCCTAGAAAAAAAAACTTTAACTGGTCATTTGTAGCAGAGATGTGTGTGTTGCTTGTGTAAAAAAAGTATTAATCTAACCTAATTATTTTTTAACTAATTGAGCCAAAACCAAAAAGTGTTAGGTTGTGCCCCGCTCTCCCCTATATATAAAATTACATCTAAACATATGTACGTTTCGTTCCAAAGACGGGAGGATAGTAAATTTGGAAGACTGCCATAATCCTGTTTTCCTCGGTTTTCCTCCACTTCAATCTCCACAACCGGAAATGGACGAGCATCCTTGCGTCAAATGTGAAATATATGCGTGCATATAGCCCATAGGACCACTGGGAGGAGCCAGAGGAGCTTGATTTTTTTCACAGATGTTTTTCACAGATCTGTCTCATATTCTACTGTCAGGACATAAAGACAGTTTTAACAAATTTGTAAAAAAATATATTTTTTACAAAAGTTACTTACTGCAGCTTTAACATCAAATAACTACTATTTTAAAAGCCAATTCACAGGTTTACATTTCAAATGAGTGTCTATTCATTTCCTTACAGTGATCTAACTATTAATTGATACAACTGCTCAAAATTATAAGTAACTGTTGCAGTACTCTTAATGCATAGTTTTATGGAAACAGACACACAATGTTTGTTGTCACATGTCACAATTCCATGTTTTCAGTAAATCATGAAAGTTTCAAGTTAAGAGATCCATTGTCACCAATTAGAGTGGAGCAAGAACCAAGTCAACTACAATATCTACAACATGGATGTAGCATACAGTAATATTATATATTTTTGCTTTGATTCCAATAAACCTATGTTGTGATTGTACTGTAGTGTTTTGCAACAATGTATCACACACTTTGTTCAATGACTCCACTATGTGTGTATTCTCTCTACTTTTACAGAGATGTATATTTACTGTACATGTAGTACAATAATGAAAATTGTATCACTTATTTTGTTCCACAATATTATGTCATTATGAAATAATGACAGTGAAACTATCGGTTGCTTTTGTGTGGGTGATCTATAGTTATGTTTCAATGGTATTTCACAGTAAATTTTTTTTTGAACCAATGATTGTGCAAGTGCAAGATTTCTTTAAAGATGTGAATGCACAATGCAATGTTTTGAACATTAGACAGCCTGTGTTACAAGTGATAACCGTTTTGAGTTTTGTGTCTAGAGTTTTGAAAAATGACAGCGAGGTTGACTGTAAAAAAAACTCTATTAGATTTCATTATTACTATACTCATTTTGCCTCTTACAAAACAATTCTATGGTTTAAATGATTGGACCTATGCCATTTGTAGTTATAGTTTCAGATTTTTTTTATTTTGTTTATTTTTATGGGCATCGTTAAATAGAAATTGGAATAACATTGGTGTAACCACTGAAATGAGAAGGCACTTTAAAACTCTAGTTACTATTACTCTACTATGAGTATAGCAATTAGCAAGGTAGCGGCTTCACTTTTGATCAATAATATATGATAATTGGATTAACAATCCTGTTTGATAAATAATATATCCTGTCGACTGGGTGAAGATCATTACCAGCCAGCAAACCTTCAAAATGAGTTTGTGGGAATTTGTAACAGCAAGCCAGTCATTTGGCACTGTACACGCAGCACAGCCTTGTCCAGATAGTATTTCGGATGAGTGGACTTAAATTATCTCTAATGAAAATCTATGCCATTAGTACATGTGTAATTAGTGCCGAGCCCGTATCGAAACCCTTGAAAGCCATGGCCTTCTGGCTCTCTGCCTGCCCTTCTATAAGACAGTCTAAATCCTCATTAGCTGCATGGCGTCCTCCTTTATGAGCCCAGCCTGTTATGTTACACCTTTCATCTACTCTACAGAGCCTGTCGGTGATCATTAATGAAGTTCTGAAGCTCTATTAGCTTTATGCTCATGATGAATTGATAAGACACTGTTCTCAAGTGCCCTGATGGCAATACCTTGTACATAAACTTCTTATCTTTTTAGTTTCAAACTCCCTTTCTGAACTGCTTAAGATGATTAGCAGAGTTCTCCATTGTTGTTAAAAAATATGACTAAGGATATTTACAGTAAGTGAGAATACAAATCATGACTTCTTGTTAAGGAATTTTTCACCTTTTCAGAGCTTGACGTTTTAAGTCATTATCCAATTTGGTCTATTAAAAGTGCGCCTAGGACATTCCACTATACTACTTCTTTTAAGTTATGGTTCATCCGACATGAGGGTGAGTAAATGAAGGCAAAATTGTGATTTTGGGTGAACTGCCCATCATCATTATGCAACAAATGTACATTTTGGATGATTAGAGAGAGATTTCAGGAAGAACGTGTGCCCGGACTTCTTGGCTGACAGACATAGTGAAACTAATAAAACCCCGCTTTGGGTATTAGCTAGCTAAACACACACATACTGAACAAACAAATAAATAAATGTGCAAAAATTTTAGCAAGTTAGGCTCTGAATAATAATCATGCAAAGCATCATATCGAAGCATAGCTCTTTACAATATGTAAACATCTTGGCTTTAATGTCTCTAGTTTCTTTAATTCTCTAATCTATCTCTTTAATTGTTTCTCCTAGACAGCTACAATATTAAATGGAGAGCAAATAGTTGATGTCTTCTGATTCTCAGATTGTATTCTCATCCAGAAAACATTTCAACAGTGTCACAAACTGATTCGCAATAAATGATCAGAGATGTGTGTACACTACTGTTCAAAAGTTATTCAGAAAAATTGCATTAAGGGATAGTTAAGACATTTATAATGTTACAACATGTTTCTATTTAAAATAACTGCTTTTCTTTTGAACTTTCTATTCATCAAAAAATACTGAAAAAAGTATTGTTTCCTGAAATGTTGCTTGAGCATATTAGAATGATTTCTGAAGGATCATGATGCAGGAAATTCTGCTTTATGTTACATTGTAATGCTATTTCACAATATTACTGTTTTTTTATCAAAAACTTGCAGCTTTGGTGAGCATAAGAGACTTTACCAATTACCAACCCCACACTTTTGAACAGTATGTGTATACAATACATATTGAAACAGAGAATTTTTGAAAAATGTTTGCACTGCTCTTTTCCATAAAATATTGACCGTGGGCTCTAAAGTCCCAAAAAGTCTTGTGTGATGTTTGAAAACATAAATCTCTACGATAAGAGTAAATTTAGTTATTTTACTTAAAATTTTCCTTTCTGTCATCTCCCAGATCTCATTCATAGTCTGCATATTCAAACTTGGTGCATCATGTTTGATTACGAGATACCCAAGAAACAATACATAGACATGACGGAAATGAGACAGACTTGGGTAAACAAGCTGTCTGTTTATTGTCTTTTTTTTATCTCTCCAAGCCTCAGATCCTGAGAGCAATAAAATCCGAAAAGACAATGTTGTTTTTAGAGAATACACTTGATAGTTGTTTAGAATAGCACTGGACGAACAATGCCAAGTAAATTGGGCCAAATTCCTCATCCACCATCTTGTGTGATCAGATTTAGTATTTTTCAGCGATGCTGTTGTCTCTTATATCCCGAGTGTGCCCAAGTGAGCCCGTCCCCTGATGAGAGAGAGCTCTCAGCTCAACGCAGACAGAAGATTGAGAGGCAATGGGGTGACAGCTATTTGCATAATGCTGGGGGGGAAAGGAAAGTGCAAACAAGTCGTCTTGCCATCACTTCCTGCCTGAACCGTCTGCATTGCTGGATGGCAAGCGCTGCTTTTCTGTTTCTGCTTTTCCACTTCTTTATAATAAGTAGTGTTGTAGACAAGACATGCATCATATAGCAGTCCCTAAATTAGTGGGTTCCCTTTGAGTATACTTAAAGCCATCTGTGTTTCAGTCAAGACCCGTCCCTACGGAGACGGGGGGGGAATGTTTTTCCAGCAAGTAAACCCTGACATGAAAAGCCAGCCTACGTCAACATGCTAAGAATACGCTCCAGAGCGGCGGCGTGCACGCCTGGTTAAGGATCAGCTTTGGAAAGGCTGCGTATCGATTGTGCCGAGTGGATTGTATTTGAGGCTGTGGGCGCTGCAGAAGCCGAGGTCCCCTCTCTTTCTTGTCACAGCTCAGCTGCTTTTAATTAAACGGCTTGCGGTCGTGACTGGGTGTGTATCAGAACGGACAGAGTCTGCGTCACTTCTCTCGGCCCCCTTCTCATCGCTTGACCTTCCATCATTTACCCCTGACGCTGCCCCCTGAGCGCTGGTATAAGAGCCTTATGAACAATGAACCTTTGGTCTAATAACACATTGGTACCTAGTCAAACGTTCTCTGAGATTTGTTTTCATGATAATCAAATATAAAAAGTTCTCTAAAAACTGTTTAGCTTATAAACTTTTCCACACTAAACATCGTTATGACACCGAACAACCGCCGTACGAGTTCTCACCACACTCAGTGATACAAGAGATGGTATCAGGAACTAGTTATTTGTTAATTCAGTTGGATTTTTATCCCGGACGAGCCCCCATTATTTTTACGACCCTTCTTTGGCTCTTACCCATCTAGGGAATATTAGAAAGGGAACACAAGACCAGTTCAATCACACTTCTTTACATTTACATCTATTTGCTTTTATCCAAAGTGACTTACAATTCCTATAAATGTAAGCAATTATTGTAGGGTTTAAGTGTCTTTCTCAGTGGATTCAAACCCTGGTCTCTCACACCAAAGGCATTTGTCTTATCCACTGCACCGTCACCACCCCCAAAACTTCATTGTTTTGTACAGTCTGAAGATTTCCCCACTCTGATAAACAAGGCTGTAATTGCAACTTTTTTTGTTCTGAAAATAAATTGGAGGCTGTGACCCACAGCAGAGGGACCAGATGGACAGTTAACCCTAGACGCGCAAGTACACTAGACACTAGTTATGTTTTAAGTCATTGCAATTATTTCTGATACATAGAGCAACTATTGCGTGATTTTAGTTTGCTCATTGATTTGCATGAATCCCCTGACAGTGCAAACTCAAACAAATATAGTTCATGCATTTCCATGTAATTAGATTTCACAAAATAATTCAGATCGACGAGCTCACTTATCACGGCGTTCGTGGTTCGACTGGTTGAGACTTTTTTCAAAAGATGGCTGCTGCCTGTAGACGCTAAGTGGACTGTCTTTATAAAATATCTTCTTATTAAACGGACTGTAGACTTAAGTTCTCAATGCTTCGTTTGCATGTAGGGACGCTCATTAAGTTACCGTGTTAGTGTGGGGCTATTTTGAGCCTTGTTAGTGGTATTAAATAGCGATTTTTATTTTCCATTACTCTATGCCCTATATACTAGCGTTATAAGCTAAACCGTTTTTAGAGATAAAACTCTTTACATTTTCATTATCATGAAAACAAATCTCAGAGAACGCTTGACTAGGTACCCAATGTGTTATTAGACCAAATGTTTATTTTGCAAGTTGGAGTTGTCCTTTAAGGGTCTTATTTCCATTTTTTAACCTCTCATCTTAATTTACCCAGTTGCTTTTGTAAGACATCTTCGGAGTGGCTGTTCTCAGTGTCTCGTTGCTTGCGGGTTTACCTGACCTTCTCTATAGCAGCCTCTGGATTGAGGTGGTTTGGTTCCAGCTGAGCAGGGATCATTACCGCACCGTTGATTTTGTTGGCGTGAGAGTGTACTTAGAAATCCTTCTGATATGAGGCCTGATAACACTTTATTTATTTAATGTATTCCATATAAACATGTCAATCATCCTGTTTGTTTGTTTACATATTTAATATTTATTTATTAGAAATAGCAAATGCAAATATATTATCGTAATTAAATGTTATTGTAATTGTTATTATTGAATTCAGATACATTTGCATACTTGATTGACAGCTGAGGAGACCTTTATTTATTACTGTTATTATTGCATTGTATAATCTGTTTGGATTACTAATCAAGCTTTGGTCACTTTATCCATGCTTTAGTTCACTTCTATTCATATCTCTTCAAATTGTAGGTACTATTAAAATCTCATATTCCATCAAATGGTATTTATGTATGTATGTTGTTCAAGAATAACGATTACAAAAATACATTGAAAAGACAAATTTGGGGATATTTTTATTTGGCGTTGTTTGCAATAGATGAAAGAAGAAATGAAAGAATGAATAAATTCCACACATCTGATGAGACTTTTATGTAACATTTTGTACTTATACTATTATTAGCACAATTAATTTCCATTTTAATTTTCACCTTAATTTACCCAAACTACTTGTTAGACGTCTTTGGCATCACCAAGTTGTTTCGCATCTTGCGGGTTTACTCGACCTTCTTCATTGCAGCCTCAGGACTGAGTTTCTGGCCAAGCGGTGATCATTACTGTGCTGTTGATTTAGTTGGCGTGAGAGCGTACATTGAAATCCTTCATACGAGATTTTATTAACATAAGTACTGCCTTAGATTTGTTTTGGCCATTGCTGTTGGCTATTGAGAGGCAGATCCACGGAGCATGTGTGCTTTGAATGGGTCCAGAGAGAGTCCTTTGCAGCTGGAAGCTGTGGCCTACTCCGAAATATTCACCGGAGAGCTGAGATAGATACATCAATATACATAATGAACTCGGTGTCCGTGTGGAGTTGAGGCACTTAATTAAGCTGTCTTAAAATGGTTGCCTTGCCAATAATGGATGCGGAATAACAATAGAAATTTACCGTCTTATTTCAGTTCTCGAGTCATTCGATGCATGTGTGATTGCTGTGTGTGGCGCAGTCGCTCTTCTGAAGTGAGCAGGCTAAGTCGCCTCTCTGGATTTGGGATTTTGTTGTCCAATGTAAATTCATTAAAGGCATAAAGGCATTTAAAACTATTATCTCTCTGTATCAGCAAGAAAAGACTATAATATGTTTGTATGTTTTTTAACACACTATTTTTCATTCAAATACCCACATAGACCAGTGTCACTCATTCAGTCATTGCATGGCGTTTATTCTTTTTGGTTTGTTTATTACGTATATATACCATATACTGTATAACGTTCATTCATTTACAGTTTTTTACAATCACTTTGTTACTATTTTCAGAACCTTGATGTCATTTTTCACAACCCTAGACATAAAACTCACAACCAATGATCAAAATGGACATTTTTCAAAACTTTAACCCATTTCTCAATTGCTTGGATACAATACTTAACTTAGATCATTTGTTCATTCAACATAAATCACCTGTTCAATATGACATAACTGAACATCAACGTACTACCATTTCAAAAGGCAATTCACACATTACATTTCAAATGAGTGTGTGTGGGTGGTCTATAGTTATGTTTCAATGGTATTTCACTATAAATTTGTCTTTTGAAGCAATGACTGTGCACGTGCAAGATTTCTTTAAAGATGTGAATGCACAATGCAATGTTTTGAACATTAGACAGCCTGTGTTACAAGTGAGAACCATTTTGAGTTTTGTGTCTAGATTTTTGAAAAATGACATCAGGTTCTGAAAATAGTTGCAAATTGATTGTAAAAAAAACTATTGCAAACAACAGCTAGTTGTGACCTATAAATCTACAAAATTGTCTGTTATTGCAATTAAATGTGAATCCATATAAATAAATAAATAACCACACAATCTGTAAAGTTTAAAACTTCTCATATTGCATTATTGTTTTTATTGTTGATTATTTTCTTATTCAGAATTTGAGAAATTGTCATTTTGTCTTCTTGGACAAAAAGCTCTTGAAAACCAGACAGATCCATCAAAACAAATGTGTCTCACATACAGTATTTGTAGTTGTGCTTTTATGTTTGTAAAATTTTCCCTAATACAATGGCAGAAATGGATGTTCGAGCTAGGCTGTTCGGATGCCAAATCCTCAGGCATCCACTTATCTGTGTCTTTTAGAATTACTATTTTCTTTTCTCGATACTCTGTTAGCCAAGCAGAATGTCCCTCACAGTTAGTTTAGCTCAAATGGAGCACTTGCCTGCACTTTTCTTTTTTTATATCTAAATGAAAGGTGTCTTTTCCAAGGAGCAATTTTTTTTTGTGGCTGCTAAAACAGTGTGGAGCGTATTATCCATAGCTATGTTCAGGAGCACGGCCTGTGTATTCCATTGTGTTGTCTCTTGATTGCAGGGTATGTACAGCAAATGGTTGCTCACTTAAAACCTTTAATGGCAACATGCTATGAAAGCGACTGTGGGTTTTTTGTTCCTTCTCCAAGTGCACAGGCTACTTTTGTAGCAGGTGACTATGGAGAAAAAATGTATTTGCCAACTTTGAGGTGATTGCACCTTGTTCTGTTTAGGTTATGTTTACAATGTGCACATCTGTGTACATGATTATGTATTATTTTTTTTTTTTTTGATTTTCACGTTAATGTTGATATTCTGTGAGCGTGTTGATTAGAGCTGGGTGTTGACACAAATTTCACAATTCGATTTGATTTTAATTCACAAGCTTGCGTTTCGATTCAATATTGATTATTTTGGATATCAGTTACAATAAATGGCACATTATCTCAAGGAAATCAAATCTCTTAACTAATGCTGTAAACTATGGTAGTCTAAATGTAGTCTACTAGGCTTCATTACCCTAATATGAAGGTAATAATTAACTGTTTTGTAGCTATACAAACACTTAAATTACACTTATTTTATTTTTGTAATAAGAAGATTATATGAAATATAAACATTTAAATGGTGGCTGCCATAAAAACTTGCCAGGTTTACTCAAATATGCATTAAATATTGAAGAACATTAAGATTGTAATGCGTAATATGGTGTATATATTTAGCAAAATGCTCCTCTCAGTTACTGTAGTAACTGACTAACGAGTTTATGTGGGTTTTCTGAGGTAAATATGACCATGAATGACATTGATAAGCTGTTTAACTGACGTCTTTCCACTCTTGAGCTGCGCCAGAGCGATCTCACTCTACAACGCCTAAATGTTATTTATGTTTTTGAATTTCTCAAGAAAGTGGACGTAATTTGAAATCTGAGACTTTGTTTCATATCAAAAGTAACAAAGCACAAAGATTAATGCGTTTTTTTTGGATGCGCGCAGCCGCAATACAATGTTTTTTACAAACAGGATGACTAACCGATTCTTGAGATTTAAAAATCGATATCGGTTCGTAAAAATGAGAACCGATTAATATCGAGAAATCGATTTTTACTACCCAGCCTTAGTGTTGATTAATGTTTGGATTTTCAGGACTAATTGCTTTTTTTTTATTGCCAACAACACTGGCCCGAGAGTAAGAGCAGCCTGTCAGCCTCCGATGACTATTTAGTACATAAAAAGGGAGCTACTTCTATAGAATGGAAGTGACAAGGTTGTTTACATATCCATTCGTATTTTGATATGTAATACTGTAGTGTTATTTTAAATGATTTATCTCTGCACTTCATGATTATTTTTAAAAGTCATGTACCCTTATAATCTTTAATCAAATACGTTACCCTTCCCTCCCCCTTGAAATGTCTTCCCTTCCGGTCAAAAACTATTACTGGAGGGCGTGGCTATTGGGGTCTGTCTCGTTTTTGGCCCACCTCTCAGAAACCTGTCATTGCCACTGACAGCCAGCAAATATGGGGTTTAGGTGCATTTTTGGTTGCGTTCCACACATCCGTTTTGCTATCCTGCGTGCCCGTTGGCTCGAATTCCTGAATTTCGAATGAGGAGGAAAAACTGCGAGTTTGTGTCTGTGTGCCGACTATCAGCCACCTCATCTTGGTTCGCGGGAGGTACATATAAATATGGGGTGATTCCTTCCAGAAAATTTGACTGCTCGTCCTCGTTCCCATCGTCGGGTTCCTCAATTAAAAATTCTTCATGGGAGGGTAACTGTGGTGAGTCCGATGGAGAGAAATTCTCCACAACTGACTGTAAACTGGCATCCATTTCGTTAGTAATGCAAAACCTCAAACGATCCAATCAATTCCCGAAGGATGAAATCAATCCCGCCCTATATATTTTTTCTAATTTCAGAAGCCGTTTCACTCGGCTACACGTCACAATAAGGAAAAAAGCCAATCTCAACTTCCGTTTCATTATGACTTTAACTACAAAATCACCCCATTGTAAAAACGCAGTGAGTGAGGAAACATTTAGGTGAGATAAATGTAATAAGATCACTTTAAAAAAAGTCTATATTGTCATAAATGTCATTATCGCGAATATTCTCGAAACATTTTGATATAACGTTGAGGCTATATCGCCTACAACGTCTAGATGTAGAGATGATTTAATGCTCCTTTCCTTCTCTTTTCCACTTGGCAAGCACTTCTCATTTTGTTAACAGTGGTTACAGTTGATTGGTGCCAATGAAGGGAAGCAAGACTGATTAAGGCGCCGTATTGCAGCACTGAAGACCTAATGCACTCTGGATAGATGTGTACACATGCTAGCAGGTGCTGACTCTGCAGGCCAGTGTGTATGAGGTATTGTCACTCATCAAGAGCTGACCACTGACTCATTCAGAGCCCTTATAAAACTGAAAGCTGGTTAGCTTTAAGATGAATGGTCTTTCATTATGAAAATGGCTATTGCTTCCTTTGGGAATATGCTAGGTTTGTTTTAGCATTAAGGCACATAAGACCTCAGTAGGCATTTCTTTCATCACCCACTGTGAGTTTATAAATGATGATGGTAGAATGTGTGTAGTGATGTGTGTAGCGCCATTCACGAATGGTCACTTGCCTGTAGCCAGGCTACCTGTTTCTCTGTAGCTGGCCAAGCTCGCCATTGGAGCGGAGTAAACACAAATAATAATGAAATTAAAATAAATATCTGATCATCCTCCATAACGAGGTCACTATTTACATTTTATAAAGGGTGTAAAGATTTGATACATTTGTATTGCATTCCAACGAGCACTTTTATCAGCCCAGCAGTGGAAAATAAAACTATATCCGTACCGGCTGGCCCTGATTGGCATGGAATGGAGTGGTATTGCAATGGGATGGTGGAAAACCGGCTTTTGATTCGGCAAGGATGCAATAAATTCATCAAAAGTGACAGTTAAGAGATTTATAATTTTACAAAAGATTCTTATATTACAAATAATAAGTATTATGACAGCACTGGTCTTGAGCATCAATTCAGCATATTAAAAAGGTTCATTTAACTCTGAAGACTGGAGAAATGGCTGCTGAAAAAAATAAATAGATTTTAAAGTATATTAAAATAGAAAACAGTAATTTTAAATTGTAAAAATATATTTAACAACATTACCGTTTTTTACTGTAATTGTGTAAACAGTAATTTTGTTACTTGGTGGCTTGGTGAACATAAAGACTTGTTTCAAAAACATAAAAAAAATCTTTTTTTTTTATCAAATTTGAAATATATATATATATATATGTAATTTATTTAAGCAAATACATGCGTAATGTGTATGTTGCTTTTATATAAAATAATAACTTTTATCCAGGAGAATAAAAGTTGTAGTTTTTTTATCGTTATTATATTTTTTTGTATCAAAATCTGAAATGTTGGTATTGTGACAATAATGTCCTACTTTTCTATCTGCCATAATGGGGTACTTTGGCGAACATATTGAGCTTCTGTTGTTGTTGTTTTTTTCTGAACAATACACAGGTGTTTTCATTTCTATGAATCTCTATTTTTCTGAGTGCACCAGACAAAAAACTCCATCTGTCGCTGAATCTTAAAGATCTAGATTGTGCTTCCTATGACGAACACTGTCAAATAGTATCCACATCATTATCCATTCTGCAACTAGTCCAAAAGTTGTGGCTGAGACAGATGGCTGTGAATGCAGGAGGTGCATTTGTCCACATGCCATGCTCTTGTTATTGCCCACTTATGGAAACTAATTAGGTATCTGTGCCATAAGCAAATCTGTGCCATAAAGTCCTTCTGATTCACCAGACAAATATTTTTTTCCCGTTTTAAAATGGTTGGGTTTGGTTTTCACTATAGGGCTAGTTTAAGGAATAAGGAGGAATGAAACCTCATGGTGTGATGGATCAGGATCATAATGAAATTTCAATGAGAGGACATCAAAAGTCTACTTTTATTGATATTAAAATGCATCAAAAACCAATTGTAAAACATGTAAATGGTTTTATAAAGCACCTGCTCTTAATAGCAGTTATATCTCTGACAGTACACATGAACAAATGAGCAAGACATCCATTCATTTGGACGCTGAGTGTATTTCATTCTCGTTGCTGTGAAGTTATTGGGCCGTTATGGCCTTTCTGTACGATAAATTGGAATATAATGGTAGGGGAGTACAGATTCATTTATTATATTAGACAGTAAAAGCCTATCTAAGGCGGTTTTATCAGCGTAATACAATGTCTATGAATTCCGCTTGGATTATAGCTAAATCATGTTTTAAAAAAAATGTTTTATTAGATTTTATGTCAGAATCAGTGTCGTTTGAGAGCTTACCCACTTGAAATGTTCTCGTCAATTCTAGCATGCCAGAGATGAAACTGTGTGGCTAAAGGGTTTACTTTGTTTCCTCTTAATGGTTTCTCTGCATAGCTTATATTCAACTAATTGGTTATGCAACTATTCACTATTCTCTCATTCAGAAGCTCCAGTGCATAAAAAACCTTCAACTCTCTTTGTTTACAGAACTAGGTCAAGCATGCACTTGAAGTAATACACAAAAAAAGATATAGTGTGGCATATTTAAAGGAATTCTGAGTTATTTTCACCATATCTGCACTTGTCACAACAGTTTATGTCAAGCTTTCAACATTCCAACGTCTAAAATGGAAGGTGTACTTCTGTTGCTTTCACTGACCTTTCTGAGGTCTTAAACGAGCTCGTTGACAGCTGAAAGAAGGCAGAATGAAAAGCCCCTTCAGAGATCGTTTATCAATATTGCACCATATGTCATTTTATTAATTCACGGATTTAATCCTCCTTATTATTATTGTATTGGACAGTAGAGATTTTAAAAGGAAAGCGTGGGGTAGAGAGAGAGAGGAACCGGATCGGCAAAGCACCTTAAGCTGCGAGTCCAACTCGAGCAGTTGCGCTATATGTCGCACGCTAACCTATCCTTCTTATTTCAATAGTCCAATTAACTTGAAACATGGGTTTGGTCAGTTAAAATATTGGATTATTGCTGTTTCAATTGTTACATATTGAGTTGGACAGGACAAAAAAGAGTCAACTGCACTTTTCTACTAAATGAATGAATGTTTTCATTCATGCATTTAGTGTGCCAATTAGTATTTTTACTACACATTCAAATCTTTAGCAACCTGGATCTATGTATAAAACAGTGGATCTCTAACTGCTGCAATAGTATACAACTCTCCTGATATGTATATATATATTTTTAAAGATTTAAATTAAACATATTTCAATACCTTTTGGAACTTGGAAATGTTCAACTTGAGCAGATGCTTTTTACCATAAACTGTCATCAGAGCTCATTTCCCCAGTACTTTCAGCATCAAAATTCGTAAAATCAACCATATTGTAAATATGGACAGAGTGTCCGTGACGCCACCCATAGGTCTCCGAAGAGCGTTTATGAAGCCTGAAGTGGGCGGGGCCAGTCGTAGCTATCTTGGCAGCTCGTCACCTCTCATCAATACCGGCAAAGAGGTGGGACGTGGGTGGAGCTGAGGTGCTAATGCTATATGCTACTGGTCTCGCGCTAAAGTGACAGCTGATTAAAGAATCAAAGCCAATAGTTAAAGGGATACTCCTACTCCTACTACTTTTTTTGGAAATAGGCTCATTTTACAACTCCCCCAGAGTTAAACAGTTGAGTTTTACCATTTTCAAATCCATTC
>JAOTRC010000003.1:8500079-8514242 GCA_027497675.1 Cyprinella lutrensis
CAAAAGACAGTTTCAGTGCAAACTGCAAACTGTTCAAAGGGCTTTAAACGATTTCAGACGATGAATAAGGGTCTTATGAAGCGAAACAATCGCTCCTTTTCTTTAAAAAAATAACAAAGTTTAAGCTTTATAAGCTCAAATGGTCGCCTTGCTTTGTTCTGTGATGCGCGTTTGTGACTCTCCTATTCGAACTCGTTCATCAAAATGAACGAATCTTTTCCAGAGTCAACTTGTTCATTTCGTTCGTTGAATGAATCAAATGACACGAAAAAAAGATTTGTTCATTTTGATAAACAACTCGTTTGATTCGAACAGGAGAGTCACGAACGCATCACAGAACAAAGCAAGGCGAGCATTTGAGCTTATAAAACTTAAACTTTGTTTTTTTTTTTAAATTGAGTGATCAATCCGCTTGATGAGACCCTTATTCATCGTCTGAAATCTTTAAAAGCCCTTAGAACAGTTTGCAGTTTGCACTGAAAGTGTCTTTTGGCCCTTGAACTGTTTGGTTCCCATTGAAGTCCATTATATGGAGAAAAATCCTGGAATGTTTTCATCAAAAACCTTCGACTGAAGAAAGAATGCATGGATATCTTGGATGACAAGACTCCTTTAAAGCAATATTTAAAGATTTTACTCCTTTTAAAGCAATATTCCCTGCACATTGAAAGCTTTCGTGAACATTGCCGAATATTCCTCTACGCAGACCTACAGTAGCAATACCTCCTGCCAGTCCTAAAACGCCATCACTAGAAGTCAATTGTCCCAGTTCTTTAAACTAGGTCACATAAGTTTTTTCTCTTCTTTTTTCGGATGAGATTTTAACTGGAAGAGGACATTGAGTAGTCTTATTCTGTCTTGCTATAGCAATGCTTTCTCCAGTAAATGTTCAGTTCACTTCATGGTCCTTTTCCTTCAGAAAGATATAGGCTACTTGTAATGATTTTCCAGGTAGGTGATTTTGCCCGCAGGATTGGTCCACTCAGCAAAACCTGCTGATCAGGTACTTCTTTAATGCAATTCATGTACGTTTATCAGCGTTTATCATTAATCATTATACTGAAGTCGTGTAAATGATCTGGAGATTTGGCAGTTGGGAATATGCGACACTGAAGGAATCGGCACACCCTATTGGATGCTTGTCACTGAATTCATGCTCCATCCTTTTGTATCATTCTGTGCATTTGGCTTCATTATCCATACTTAAGTCCCCTGAGTTGCATTTCGCCTTTGATACAAATGTAGTTAGTATCTTGCAAATCCATCAGTGACTCATTACTCTTTATTAACAGAGAACAATGTGCAAAGTGAATGTATTAATAAAGCTTTAGAGGTTTGAACGTGCTAATATGAGCTTTTAATTACATCTGCGGCATCTTATGTAGACCTAAAGCGAGCTAAAATATAACAAAAATAGCTAAATATACGTCGGTGCTCACAGGAGAATTGATTTCCCCACTAATCATGGCATCCGGATTAATTAGCATGTATCTATTAACACCCTGTCTGCATTTTTTAAGTATAGCATTCACAGTGGAATATTGCTTGCAGGTGTAGTTCAGGCAGTGCATTTAATTTGTTGCTGAAGCTAATCAATCTAGTCCAGCTAATTGCATGTTTGCTTTTTAGTCTGTCTCTAGTTTTAAATGGTGCTGTTCTCCTGTTGTGAATTGCCAGTCAGAGGATTATGATAAGAAATGCTTTATGTGATTCAAACCAGAAGGCTATGTTCTTGGATCAACATCTAAATCAATATTAACCAATCACTGCCCTACTGTCTAAGACGTGGGGCTGTGATTCATTGATTATATTATATTATACTATAACAAAATTATAAACGCAAGTCTTTTGTTTTTGCCTCCATTCTTTATGAGATATCTCAAAGATCTTTTTCTATGCACACAAAAGGCCTATTTCTCTCAAATATCAAATATTGTATGAATGTATGTTAATATATATAAATCCAATATAGTGTCCTAATAATATTAATAATATGCAGAACCGCCACGAGGTAATATTTACCCTTGGCGGTTTTTCAAATGTTTCAGATTCATTGACTTTTTCTAAAATTGTGTTATTTGCAATCCCTTGTTGTTAAAAATTGTTTAGATAAAACCAATTTAAAAACGTGACATTTATACCTATAAATGCCAGCTGGTCAAATGCATTCAAAATCATTTTTTTCGTGCTGCTTACGTTTTAACGTTCTGTTACTAGGCAGTGCCTTTCACCCAATGAGATAGTGGTAATCAGTTTTAGTGTCATTGGATAATATTACATCACCCGAATATGTATTTATTTCCTTTGTCCATTGTCTTGGCAGTCTGCTTTAGCCTATATTCAGTGATTCGTGTAGCCTGCTTAAAATAGTCTTGAACATAAAACAACAGGACAACAATATCCTAACTCTAGATATTGTGAAGACAGTGACAAAATACATTTTGTAGCCATATCAAAACAGTAGTTATGTGCAGTTTTACGTATACCACGACGACCCCTGTCGGTGTAAGTATTATTATATTCATAATTTTATATTAGTTTTATTCATTGTTAATTGTGTTAATTTAATGTCATTTATCAGTTTACATTTTTCATGTTCATAATAATATTAAAATTCAAGCTATTGGTATGGTATATTTTTTTTTCAATACACACCTGACAGCCTCTAATATATGTGTTTAAACCTTTAAACCGGCATCAATGCTGGCAGTGGTGTTATTTACCACTCTTTTTAACCAACATTTCTCCCAGTGGGAATTGTGTGTGTTTCAATTAGTCACTTGATGTTCTGTGCGAAGGCCTGTTGAGAGAGAATAAGTATCGACACAGACCATGTCCAGCATTAACCTCCATATTCAGGCTCCTTTGGGAGATGTTTACTCTGCCAAACCCAAGTAACATCCACTCTTGTTAAAACACAAATGTAGACTCGGAGTCACAGCTTGCCACGTACAATCTTGTCTGTTTTTTTCTTGACTGTCTCTCACTCGGAAGGGATAGAAATACTCTGTAATGTTTGATACAAAGCCAAAGTTTCTGTCAAGACTGCTAATACGCCGTATAAAAGCTGTGTACTGTATATTTGACAGCATTTCAATCTGTTTAATGTCTGCAGTGACAGTAGAATACATTTGACATTCCCAATAACACTGATACACCACATTAACTGAGCCATTGTTGTGTATGTTTAAGGCTTTTCATACTTTAGCATACATCATTTATCATGCACTCTAAGGTTTTTCGCCACAAGGAGAGCTGTTTAATGTTTCATGGAATAGTAATAGTTTTGATTTCTAAAATAATAAAAAATCAAATAATAATTTGATTTTTTAAAATAAATTCTGTCATCATTTACTCATTCTCATGTCATCCCAAACCTAAATGACTTTACTTTTGTAGAGCACAAACCAGGTTGTTTTTGTTTGTTTGTTTTTTCCATTTAATTAGAATCAGTTCATATTTGTTTTTACTTCCCTAAAAACGTATTTGTGTTAAGACCAAACTAGGATGGTCTCAAATCCCCAGGTGCTATAATAAGCAAATGTGCCCTTTCACAAATAACTTCTGAACCATAATGAATAATTGTCCTTCATTTATAGTTACTTAAAAGATCCCCTTAAATAAATATTTAAAATATCAAATATTTAAAATACTATCAGACTGCCTGGAACTCTCATCTTCGAAAACCTCTAAACAAATTTTTATATAGGTGCTACATTCATATATATTAGACCACATTTGAGGTCTAAAAAACTACACTCTCGCTTAATAAAAAACAAATAAATAAATCTTAAAACTACATTCCTTAAAACAATAACAATAGTATTTGTAAAATTATAAATTTGCTCCTCCACCACTGACACTCGCTGTGTAAATTGCTGCTAGTATCTGGTGTGGTAGAAACAAGCGGAGTGATACAAATTGTGAAACATTTTAAGTGTGATATGGCTCTCAGCCAATTAGATTCGAGAACTACAGCAACTGAACTAACCTGAAATGCGTTTCCCGTACAACAACGTAGTTCACTGCTTCACTATCATAGTACGATGCATTGTTGTAAAAATCAACTAGCTAGTGACTACTGTTTCCCGAAACCCACTGTCGCAAAGTATCGTTCAACCACGTTGGTTTCGCACGTGGTGGAGTAAAAACTACTTTTAATGAACTGTTTGAGATCCAATTAACGCTTTGTTAATATAAATTACAGACATGTCATACTGTATGAAATTCTGCTGATCAAAGATGAGTTTAAAGGGATAAAATGATTGACTAAAGCAAGACATTGAGATACTTGGTAATATAGAAATTGATATTAATAAATAATAAAATATATCCACCCTGAGTAAAAAGTGTGACAATTATTCTGGTCTCTGTATTTATTTGAATGTCTATATCTAAAGAGCCATTAAAATCCATTCATGAGAAAACCGGTTTGAAATCGCTGGTTTTTCTGACGTCACAAATGACCCTGTAACCAATCAGATCAACGTGTGATCGTCAACCAGTGGATCTCTGAGCGGAGTGAGTTAGTGAAGGCGGGGCTCATTTGCGTATTCATTGAACCGCGGATACTAAATGAGGCAAGGGTGTCGAGTTATATGCAAGCTATTTTTAAGGCATGGGGTTTTTTTTTTTTGAAGGAAAACATTTTTATGAAGGAAAAAACATTTAAATGTGTAATTCTGCTGATCAAAGATTAGTTTAAAGGGATATAATGATTGACTAAAGCAAGACATTGAGGCATGTGGCTACATAGAAATTGATGTGACAAAATAAACCCACCCTGAGTAAAAAATGTGACAATTATTCTGGTCTCTGTATTTATTTAAATGTCTATATTTAAAGAGCCATTAAAATCCATTTATGAGAAAACCTGTTTATTGCATTTAGCAGGAGTGAGTTTTGCATGTTCTGAGGGTGTTTTAGCCAGGCGTTGTGATCTTCAGCTCAGAGACTGCTGATGCCAGCTCTTCTCTCCACTTTATTCACAGAAAACTGCCCTCTTTCTCTCACTCTCTTATTCCGCCTGTCCTTGTGTTGGTGGATAATTTATCGGCTTCTTAACCAGAAAAACTATGTAAACAAACTCGACTTCACATCCCAAAAACTATACATTTGCTTAAGGCAGCCTTTAGAAGCATAATAAGATATCTCTATTGCTATAAGCGGATTCTGGCAATGCAATGGGTTTTTTTTAATATAACCCCCCCTTCCCCCTCAGATGGTTTAGCATAAGTGCATTAAAGTGTGTTAGAGGACATTTTGTTAATTTGAGTGAGGCCTGATCTCTTTATCTATCAAAAGGGAATAAAATACCATTTTATACTGCATATATTTTTCAGTACACATAACTGATATGGAAATCCAATGACAATTTGAATTTACCTGAATTTCTTGTCTTAGAATATACATAGAGATAAACAGTTTGCTTTGACAAATGACACACAAACGAGTCTGTCTTTATTGAACACATGTAAGGTAAATCCATACGGATGCATGTTTTTGCAACCCAAGCTCATTAAAAATACATGCATGTGACGACATTTCTGAAAACATGACATTCACCACGTTCAAAGATGATGTTCTAATGATTCAAACGCGCATATATAGCAATATAGTACGTATGTGCATGCCATCACTGTTTTTAAAGTTTGCATTAACTTTTTTCTTTTAAAACGGTGTCATCTTAGCGGCCCCAAGTAAAAAAATAATAACTAATAATAACTAGTTGCGATGAAAGCAGTGTTATTATGTGTTACGTAAAAATTTTTTCTGAAAATTTTGTTACAAAACGTAGTTCCTTTTTCAATTCGGCGCAGCGTTACTTTTCCCAGGGACAGATTTGATCGTGATCTCTGCCATTTGACAGATTTTGATAATTGCATTATGCATTTATGTCATTATGTATGGCATTATGCATAGTAGCACTTTATGTAGGCTTACTCATTTAGGAACAGATATTGGGTTCTGCCTAAAGTCAAGCAACATGAACATAAAAGTAATGAGTAACGTAAAAAGTTACTTTCAAAATGGGGAAACTAAAGGAACGTAAAAAGTTACTTTCCATATGGGGTAACTAAGTAAAGTAACATAAAAAGTTACTTTCTATATAGGGTAACTAAGTAAAGTAACAGATTACTTTTTTTAAGAAGTAATGATTAACGTAAAATGTTACTTTCCATATGGGGTAACTAAGTAAAGTAACAGATTACTTTTTTGAGTAAAGTAAAAAGTTACTTTCCATATGGGGTAACTTAGTAAAGTAACGGATTCATTTTTCTAAAAAGTAACGAGTAACATAAAAAGTTACTTTCCATATGGAGTAATTAAGTAAAGTAATGGATTACTTTTTTTAAGAAATAACGAGTAACATGAAAAGTTACTTTCCATATGGGGAAACTAAGTAAAGTAACATAAAAAGTTACTTTCTATATGGGGTAACTATGTAAAGTAATGGATTACTTTTTCTAAGAAGTAAAGAGTAATGTAAAAAGTTACTTTCCGTATGGGGTAACTAAGTAAAGTAACATAAAAAGTTACTTTCTATATTGGGTAACTAAGTAAAGTAACGGATTACTTTTTTAAGAAGTAACGTGTAACGTAAAAAGTTACTTTCCATATGGGGTAACTAAGTAAAGTAACGGATTACTTTTTTAAGAAGTAACGAGTAACGTAAACTGTTACTTTCCATATGGGGTAACTAAGTAAAATAACATAAAAAGCTATTTTCCAAATAGGGTAACTAAGTAAAGTAACAGATTACTTTTTTTAAGAAGTAACAAGTAATGTAAAAAGTTAACTTCCATATGGGGTAACTAAGTAAAGTAACGGACTACTTTTTTTAAGAAGAAATGAGTAACAAGATACAGTACTTTCTAAAAGTAACTTCCCCAACACTAGATGGTAGTGAACTTTATTCTAGACTCTAGAGCTGCCATAACGCCAAAACAATCTGTTACTTTAATTTCCTATTATCACTGTAAAGCCGCTTTGGAATAATCTACATTGTTAAAAGCACTATATAAATGAAGATAACTTTTTGTTGTTTAAGTTTTATACCATTTTTTTTTCACCAGAATGAGATTGTGAATAGATTTCAAGGAACTAATTCACTCAACTTTCATACTTGCATTTGTTCTCCAGTCCTCTCTTTCCTCTTTTCCTCTCTTTTTCAGCTCCCGCCAGATCTATGGCCTTGTGAACAGGGTGATTATCCCCTGATTGACCCTGAGGTCATTCGAAGCTTTTGACCGGGCTCCCTCTCTTGCCTGAGCGCAGAATGAATAAAAGATTTTACAAGATGACCCTATAGAATACAGATGAATCTGCTTCACACGTATACGCTTCCTCATCAATTTACCCACCTCTACTATTGGATCAAATAAAGGAATGCTGGCCAGAGCCATTTAGTCATCACAGGTTTATTTTGCACTGATGAAACCAATGTGACTTGTGTTGATGAAAGTGAATTCAATCTTTTCCGGCGCCTTATAACATGAGTGTAGTTGATTGCGCCGATAACGTTTGTAAAACCCGAGCTCTCTGCAAATTGCTTTTCTGGACTGGTGTGACTGTTGCATTCAGTTACATCTTTTAGTTCAATTAAGAGGGCCACTGTCAAAAGATTGGTTGTCCAAATCAGGGTTCTGTATAGGTTTTTATAAATCCTGATGCATGTTCTGGAAATAGTGCAGTCATGTTTAAAAGCCCTTTTTGTGCTTTTGTGCACAGTAGGATCAGATGCTAGCTGACAATATGAAGCATGCACAGTTGACTCACACAGGAGCTTGTGAAAGTACATGAGGTGAAGAAAAACAAGTCCACTGCAGTCCTGGCCAGTCATAAAATCTAGCATGATACCACGATATAATGAGACAACGACATCAGTGGTCCAGTCTGCATCCTCAATATTTCAGTTCTGCATGGATTAATGCCAAGTTAGCACTGAAACAAAAGAGGTGTTTGCCTCAGGTAATTTCCTTGCAGTTTCTTTCAGGCACTTCACAACTGCAAACCCTCAGGCTTTGGCACTGGAAGCCAAGGAACATGTTTCTCATTATCAACAAAAACAAAACCGAGAAACCATCTGTCAAAACAAGCAGGCTTTTTGTTCGTCTAAACAGCTCTGACAGAGCAACCACGACAAATGGAGGAGAAAAGAGGAGGGAACTGTTAATCGAGATAAATGCACTGCATAGAGCTAAAGAGGTCCAGCATTGCTTTTTAAGAGAATTGAATTACTCTGCACTGAGATGTATGACTTTTATAGCAGATCCGAAATAAATGGTTTTATTTTTATTACAAGTTGTTTTTTTCTTTGAATGCTGAAATGTTTTAGATGAGTCTTAAATATTAATGTTAAGTAATGCTTCCAAAATATCTTAAATAACAAAAACAAAACAAAAAACAGCTTGTTTGAAGAGCCATCTGCTGAAAATATGTGCCATTTTGTTCTTAAAAGTGTCATAAAGCAGCCAGTTCCATTAATTAGTCTAACAACCCGTCCCCAATCTCCAAGCAAAATATAAATTTTTAATCACAAACTGTCAAGGGTATTTTGGTTATACAGTCCATTTTATATTCTGTAATAGTGATGATTCCTAAAAATGTTGAATATATATTTAAACCAAATAAGTAGCTATGCCACACGCAAAACTGAAATCACTGAAATAACTGTATAAGATATTTTTTCACCCTTTGTGAAAGATCTGACTGTAAAAGGTAAAATACATAATAAAAGCGTCAGATTCACGAATCAGCTGGTTTCTGAGACGCTTTCCACCTGTCAATCATTTTACGCGTTCACAATCCATATATCGGAAGCCGGAAACTGAGAGCGCGCGAGGCGATACATGAACTTGAGTGGTTTTAAAGAGTTTGGAGGGAATGAAATGTTCACATCCTAAAAGGAGTAGGAGGACTAAAAAGCGACGGACACAAGAGAAGAGGGACATTGGTAAAGCTTTTCAGCGCTGGAAGAAGAACTGAGAGCTATGAAACCCCTGAAAAGAGAAGCCGTCAAACAGGTAAATAAACTGCTTTGACTCGGTTGTTGAAAAAAGAGGGCGTTTCTAAGTCTGGCGGAACTTCTTGAACGTAACATCGCTTTCAGTAACTGTCAATCCATTGAATAAAATCAGCACTTACAGTAGGCCTACTATTACCCGAGTCTAAAAAGCTTTCATAAACCACCAGGCCGGAGACACTAAGCTTTCATAGACCTTTATATTTAATTTTCCATCTGCCCACACACTTTAAATGGGTGGTTCAGAATTTTGGGCTTCATTCCTCACTTTCAAGGTGCGATTTTTTTGTGTGTGCTGTTTTATGAGCTCGCAGATGGGTTTTTTTTCTCTCGGGAGAAATCGCGTGGAAATCGGTTGCAGCTCGTGTCCTGTGCTAGTAAGATACGATCCGAGTCGAGTCCCGTCACTGTGACACAATCATTTTTAAACATGTCTAAAAGGTTCGGGAGCTGTCGGCTTCAATTCGCGGTTGATTAATGAGCCGATTTGTCGATTTATCTCAATTTTACCAATCAGGAGTTGAAGCAATCCACAGAAGAAAGACGAAAATGGCAGCGTCACTGCGAATTTATACTATTGTAAGGGAATCCTACCACTTTATTTTGATTTTAGTATCATAATGATTATTCACAGTCACACTTGGGGTGTCCCCAAAGGGCAGGATTCATAACCTATTTAAAAAAAAAAAAAATAAAAAAAATCATAATTTTTACTTGTTTTTTATATTTTTTTCTTTTCTTTTTTGGTGTTTTGAGATAATTTTATGATTTATAATTAATATTTATGCAATAATTATGACTCATTTTTTCCCATTGAACATAATAGAAATTTTTAATTTTTATTTATTTTTAATTTTTTTTTATCAAAGCTGTGTTACATTTTAGAGTGAAGCCTAGGCCTCATGAAAGCAATTTTTTGAAAAAAGATAGATGTCATCTGGTAGACACACTGAGCATTTTTATCACGCAATAGCACATTTTTACCACTATAGTGGATTAGTGGATACAGTACAGCTCTCTGTAGAAAGGCTTGGGGATTCTAGTGATTTTTGCAAATACCAATTGTTTTTCAGGTTGTTGATTTTTAAAATATAAAAACAGATTCTCAAAGACTATTTTTGAATTTTGTCAGCCTGTCGTAGGTGCACTGGCCAATGAGGACGGCTCATTCCCTGGCACACGCTTCAAATCCCTCCACCTCCTCCTGATAACCTGCCACCGACACACTGACGGATGATTCCGCTTCATGGTGACAGGCCGTCGCCGCTGCTGGAAACCCAAGGTTAACTTTCCCCAAGACTAGGAAAAACTCAAGGTTAACTCTCCCCAAGTCTAGGAAGCGCTCGGGCGTCTGTAAAGCTGGAGTGTCAGTGGACTGTAAGCAGGTGCGGTGGATCTACACACTTGTGGAGCAGAACGCTCACACTGAAGTCTAAGGTAAAGCTGGTGAGCATTTCATTTGATGCATGCAAGTACTTTTTAAAGGCACACACTCTGTATAGATGTTTGTTCTGACAGTTTATTTCTTAGACTTATGTGTCCTAACGGTTCCTTCCTAGTAAATGATGTACTCAAGAAATGTGCATTGAATCTAATGGAACAGTTTATGGATTGATTTGAGTGATATGATGTTTGTAATGATATTATTGTGTTGTATTTTGTTCATGTAAAGTGAGCCCTGACTATAATTAGCTGAAGTGTGTGTGTTTGTGTGTGTGCTCTGGATTCATGCACACACCAGCTGCCCGGACAGGTCTGTTGGAAGGGCATCGCTGCTTCTGTTAATTGCTCTG
Organism: Cyprinella lutrensis; assembly: GCA_027497675.1. Taxonomy (NCBI): domain Eukaryota; kingdom Metazoa; phylum Chordata; class Actinopteri; order Cypriniformes; family Leuciscidae; genus Cyprinella; species Cyprinella lutrensis. Next base: position 8,510,898 of record JAOTRC010000003.1, read on the forward strand.
ATTTGAGTGTCAGGACCATCTGCAGGCATATCCCGTTTCTGGATTCAATAACAACAGGGCAAAAGCTTTCTCAGACTTTGCTTTGGGTCATACTTTAAATCGGGAGTCTTTTCATTTCTAGTCATTCTCTACTTCAGACCTGTAGGTCCATGTCAAAAAGTGAAAAGAAAATATATAAACATGCATTTACAAAACAAATGAAGAGTTCAGATGCAAAAGCCTCTAAGTGCCATTTGAAATTTTCTTCTAAAATGATGATTTTTATCAAGCTTGTATATTTAAGTTCAGTAATTTCACTTAAATGGCAATGAAGATTACCTATTAATTGTCATTTAAGTGAAATTACTGAATTTAAATAAACAAGCTTGATAAAAATGGGCATTTTAGAAGAAAATTTCAAATGGCACTTACAGGTTTTTGCATCTTAACTCTTCAAATATTTTTTTAAGGCTACAATAAAGGCTTTTTAAAGGCTAACATCAGGCTAGGAAAAATGCCTTTTATTTCTAAATTATGACTATTTTTTAATCTAAAAAACATACTAACATTATAAGGGCAAACCTGGAAACATTATAAAATAATAATAATAATAATAATAAAAACATGTCAGGGGACCTTTAAAACATGCAAACTTGCATTCAAGAAAAATTCCTTTTATCACTCAATGTAATATTATTTAAGAACATTATGCTATTTGTTATATAATTGCATGCATTATTAGATACACACATTTGGCTTGCACTTGTCCAACTCGACTATATTTACACTACAAGTGCGCCATATAAAGATAAAAACATTAAGCTCTAAAATGAGCTATATTATAGCAAAAATATATCATTTTTTTCTATTTTTAATGATTTGACCCAAGTATTTTTCTTTATTTACCATGTTTAATACTTAGCCACCTGTATAGAATGACATTTTTTGCTTAAAGTTTAACTTTTTTTGAATTTTCATATAATACAAATATAACAAAACATCAACCATGCCCAAAAAATAAAATAAATAATAATAATAATAAAATAAAATAAATAAAAATAAAAACTCAGCCTCTCTTGAATTGTTGATCGGAAACTGTATAAGATATATATATATATACCCGTTAAAAAATGTTACAAACAAAAACTACAGTGTTTGAGGGTCAAAGCAGACATTGTTCGCGGGCAGCCAATGAAGACCACAATTAGGCTTTATGCACATTTGTTACAAACCTACATAGGTTCATGCAGGAAGTAAAAGTGTTATGACTGACGACTCGTTTATGCAATTCAGAATTGGTTCTTTCTTTCGGGAGACAATAACTCCATGCATCTGCATTTTGACCTGTGAAACTTTGCAGAACTTTTACATTCACAAACACACTGCATGAAAGGTATTGTCCAAAAAAGCATAATGGGGCACTTTAATATCATCTGAGCACTTGTCAAACTCACCTGTGAGCTCTGATGGTGCACCACAACCAGATTATCCACCACGTTCAGTGCAAACTTGCCCGTGGTGTTCAGTTTGAGCATATGAGTCTTCTTACAGGTGCCTTCTCTGCAATTAAAACCAAGCAGGAACAAGTTAGAAAAACAAAACTGCTTGAATACAGATCTATATGGCCTTAATATTGTTTATCTGATTGTGACCTGGGCAGATGATAGAGGACCACCTCTGCTCCGGGACTGTTAGTGGTTCTGGAGTGATGCTTCAGGTACATCACATACAGCTGATCGTAACTACAGTGGAGAGAAAGAGTGTGACTACCAGGCTTCAGTCACATTATTGCATTTTATGTCATTTTATTTGGCTCAAGTGCTCATACACACATTGTGGCCACAGCGATGTCTCGTTCAGAGAGGCTGAGCTTGGCTGGTTTGGGAACGGCTGGCAGCTCAATCTCAAACTTGGACATCTTTGACATGGTCGCACTCTAAAGAAAATCATTTTAAGATTAGAGAAGCAAGTTTTAAGATGTAACAATCCAGTATCAGGAACTCAAAGGGGCTTTTCACACTGAGTTTAACCCCAGGTTATCTCCATTCTAAACTGATTTTAACCCTGGATAAAGGAATAATTCAGACTTGTAATTTAAAAGCATCTGTTTTTACCCTGGATTATGAAACAATGATTTGGAGTGAGGTTAGCACTATTTTTGTGGTGTTGTCCCCACATTGCATTGGCAAAACTGTTCAGTGTAAAACGATGCGGTGTTAGAATGTTAGCTAGATTAGCCAATCACATGCCTCATATACACATGCTTGGAAACATGAATAAATTATGTATATAATAGGGCTGTCAAACGATTAATCGCACCCAAAATAAAAGTTTTTGTTTACGTAATATATGTGGGTGCACTGTGTATAATTATTTTATATATATAAATACACACAAATGCTTGTATATATTTAAGAAATATTTTCATGTGTATACTGTATGTAGATTTATATATGATTTTTATTATATATAAATCTAAATATTTTATATATAAATTATATTTTTTTCTTAAATATACATGCACTGTGTGTATTTATATTTATACAAAATAATTATACACAGTGCACTGATATATATTATATTATGTAAACACAAACTTTTATTTTGGATGCGATTAAGCGCGATTAATCGTCTGACAGCCCTAAAATTAATACATTTACACATTGATCAAAAGAAACATTTTACACGTTACAAAAGATTGATCAAAATTAAATGGTGTTCTTTTAAACTTTCAGTTCATAAAAAAAAATCTTGAATGAAAAATAACTTTTAAATCAACACTAGGTCTGCACGATTTTGAAGGAAAAAAATGTGATAACTCATTAAATAATGCAATATTCGATATGCGATCGTACGATAATGCTTAAAGTGTGTAAAATGAACTTGAATTATCTTTAGAATATATTTCAAATTATATAACCTACATATGCCTGAGACACGAAACGAGCGGTTTGTGTGAGAAAACGAACAGTATTTATATCGTTTTTACCTCTTGTAATCACAGCCACGGCCAAGAGATCTGAAGGCGTTGGTGCTTATCTGAACTACGTGAATTATCTAAGTTGATTTGACAAAAGAAAAAAATGTTGTGATTACAAATCATGAAAATATTTTTTTACAGTTGCATTTGCAGCTGTACTAGAGGTTACGTGCTGATTTCTTTACGTCGCAGATTGAAAATAATATCCTAGTGCATGCTTTAAATTTAGAGCAATTGTATCAATAAACTAAACATCCAGTCTTTCAAATGCATCTTCAAGATTGTGTTTATTTGTGAGTGAAGTGTCAGCTGTAAAAATGAATATGCTTTATCTAATCAATAAAATTGTGGCAACAGATTACAAGCAATATTATTAATTAAATTGA